>PVJX010045814.1:0-12650 GCA_004027295.1 Dolichotis patagonum | reverse complement strand
TCTGCAGGTCTGAGAGTTTCGGGTCCCAAAGAGACAGCCCAAGATGCTGCTTTCTGGGAGACTTCCTGGGGTAGAGGTGCGGGGTCATCAGCCTATACAGACATGGCCCAGATGCCAATCTCCAGGCAGTTCCCTGTGGATGAAGGGCGGGCCTACCAGTCCCAAAGAGTAGCGCTGAGATGCAGGTCTGCGCAGACTTTCGATCCAAACAGCCAAGGCCACTCTATGGGTCTAAGAGTTTCGGGTCCCAAAGAGACAGCCCAAGATGCTGCTTTCTGGGAGACTTCCAGTCCTAAAGAGTCGCGCTGAGATGCAGGTCTGCGCAGACTTTCGATCCAAACAGCCAAGGCCACTCTTTGGGTCTAAGAGTTTCGGGTCCCAAAGAGACAGCCCAAGATGCTGCTTTCTGGGAGACTTCCAGTCCCAAAGAGTCACGCTGAGATGCAGGTCTGCACAGACTTTCAATCCAAACCCAACTTACCTTTCTTACTCATCCTCACCTGAGTTTTTAAAACTATCTCTGACTATATTTGACTCCCTTAGTCTTTCTTAAACCATAGTGTTATAATTATAACATGGTCATTATTTTCTAACTTTTCTAGTTGGCTCTTGTTTAAGCTCTTTTTAGGGCTAATTAATTACAGTTGGTGCTTTGATGGGATTAGTATAGGAATACATATTAGTAGTTGTGTAATTAACTTGTTTAGTCTTGGCTCTGTATTTATGTTCAACTAATGTAGAAATTTTTCAAGTAACTTATGTTCATTTTGTTTAATACTAGAATATGGATTTTATTATCATGAAATTCTTTTTGACAATTTTCTAATTTTAAATACTTTTAAATGATTTTTCTTCCACTATAAGGTATTTTAGCATGATTGTGATATTTATTTGATTTTAACTGGCTCATTGTTTAAAGTTGATTTTCAATGAGTCAAAAGTGTTATATTTACTGATTTTTAATGTGCTTGAAAACATAAACAGTTTTACAAATTAGAAGTACCTAATGCCACGATTTAAAATTTAAGTTTAAAAACTTCTTTTATAATGCATATAGCAGATAGAATGTTAGATATATATAACTAGTAAAAAGATTTAGGGGTGAAATCTTAACAGTATTAACTGGAAATTTAGCTCACAAATGCCTAGCAAAATATAAGTGTACACTCATTTAAATTCTTTAATTTAACAAATATTTGTTTAACATCTAATAGATGCCATGCATTATTTTAAGCACTGTATACATTACTGAAAAATAGGCACAGAAATCCTTGTTCTCAGTGAACTCATATTCTCTTTGATAATAAACCAGTTTAGTTAATAAAATGCAGAGTGATAAATGTTAAGCAGAAAGAAGACAAGGAAAAATGATAGAAGAGTTGACCTAGAGACTGCAACTTTTGGGAAGTGATGCTTAAGATCTAGTACTTGAAGTAAGTGATTTGCTCTTTAAAGTATAGCCTGAAGAGGGTGCAACACTCTTCATGAGCTTGTGAATTGGGGAAGCTTCTTTCATTCTTCTTTTAGTGAGGTATGCAAACCCAAAGGGCCTGAGACCTTTGTGGGTCTGAATCAATGAAGCAAATAAATACTTCCCATCTCTGGACTTGCAAGTATTTGACCTAGATAAATGGTGACCTAGAAATTAGTGTTAAAGCTGGAAAGGGCTATAGGATCAGTTTTGTCCAATGTTCAATTTATAGTGAGGAAATGGGATGGATCCCAAAAAGTTTGTCAAACTGAATTGACCAAAATAATATTGGAAGACCTAGAACTAAATTCACATATGTTTTTCTCACTACTGTGTTTCCTTTCATTTTTAACAATGCTTCTCTTTTTTTGTGGTATCAATACAGTAGTTGTGCTCATTACAGAACTATTTTAAATCCACGTCTTAAGATGTGGCAGAAAAGTTTAAAAAATAGCCTTTTATTCTACCCATTTCCTTTATTTGAGATTTCTGTTTTTAAAAATTTAAAGCATGAGGTCCTGAGTTTTATATCAAAAATAAAAAAATAAGTTAAATTTATTTTAACCGATATATGAAAGCATAAAGATATTTTATATTTAAAGGTTACCATACGATGTTTCAACACATATATGTATTGTGCAGTGTTTACATCGTGGTAACTGTACCTGTCCTCTCAAACATCATTTCTTTATGGTGAAAGCATTTAAAATTTTTCATGTAGCTTTTAAAAATATATATTATACAGTATTATTATGTACAGTCACAATACTATGCAATAACAGCACTCTCGAGCTTTAAATTGCTGTCTATAACTTAGCATTGGTGAAACTCTTCTTCTCCCTTCTTCCTCTCTACTCTCCTTGGCCTCTGCTAACCACTATCCTATATTCAATGTCTATTTGACCAACTTTTAAAAATTCTATACATGAGTAAGATCATGTGGCGCTTGTTTTTCTGGCCTGGTTTATTTCACTTAATGAATTGATCTCCAGTTCTATCCATGTTGTCACAAATGATTAATGCTTGTTATTAAAAGTGATGAACTTTGGAAGGGCATTGATTTCTTAAGGCATTGACAATTTCACAAAATCCCCATAATAGAAACCTTAGGTTTCTCATTTCTTTTCCTTGAATTTTTGTATAAAGCTTCTGATTTCTTTTGTGTTTTTTCTTGAAGGCAACAGAGAAGCTGGTTTTCTCTGTGCTATTGATTTAGATTCACCTGCAATGATTATTTCTTTGTGCACCATTTGGCTCAAGTGTGTTCTCCTCCTGAAAGGTATTTGTGCGTGAATGAAGGTGTACATATATAATTTTGCAAGAAGTGTTTTGAGCACAATATATTCTGGAGGCTTTTCTATTTAAAGCAATATCACTTTGAAGCTTTCTAATTAATAAATTGAATTTTTAGTCATTTGTACATCTAATTTCATGGTACCATAGATGAGTAGAATTTTGGTTTGAAGACTTGGTTAATTATGAGTGAAGTAAGCCTTTGTTGATATAACAATTACTCCATCTTTCTGCTATGCACAGGGCATTACACAGATTTCTACATCTTCACAAAATGTTTTCTGCCAGTCTCACTGAAAAAAAATTATCAAAATGCATGCAAGGTCACAATCATGGAAATTAGAAGACAAAATACACTGTGATTCATGGAAAGACATTACCTAGTCTGAGAGAAAAGCTGTATTTTGTGCATGCATGTGTACTTAAGCAATGTGTAATTACAGTTTCCCCCTTATTGTTTTTTGAACTATCTAATCTTTTATACTATGCTAGGGTCTTACTTCTTACAGATCAAAAAACTTAAACACACGAATACTCTTAAAGGAATTATGATTTTAGAATGAACATAATTTATTTTATATATTTACTTTTTTTAACTGAACAACTCTGCATGAAGAAGGTTTTAAATATGTAATCATTTTAAATATAAAAGTTATAATTTCTTTGGTTCCATAGTATGAAATCATATAGCAGACAATTCTAGCAGAATGTTTAAAAGATGCAGTTGCATAGTGCTGCATACACAGAAAACACTCAATAGGTGAACATTAGTTGGTCATGGAAATTATCCATTTCTTTCCTATAATTTGTTTATATTGAATTGTTTAATATTACATGCTTGCAGTATGTGACATATACTTAACTATAGATCCATTTTAAGAGATAGACTTTGCCCTCAAGGAACTCTGTTCTTGTAGGTTGAAAGAATCTTTTAAAGCCATTTAGGTATATAAGTCATATTATGTATTCTAAGGCATAGTACTTGACTTAGTGCCAGAAACACAAAGGAAAAGAATGAAGCATGCCTAACTTCTGTAACTCAAGATGCCTACTCAGCAGTGTGACGCCTTGTGGAGCAAACAAGGAGAGCTGTTTATCTTGTGATTTCCAATGTTTCGGTTAAATATATGTCTCATACGTTCTGCTCACACATTTCTAATTCTTCCAATTGCTAGGATTTCCACACTTTGAACTCCTTCCTGCCATACTTTCATCTTTTGCCATTCAGGTTTAACCTTTTTCCCTTCTCTGTCCTAGTTTCAAAGGGAAAAATATCTAGTCACTCCATTCTTACCGACCCTTTTCTGCTTGGAAGGAAAATCATTCAGCATAGGGCTAGAGTTTTGTTTTTCAGACATTATCTCCATTGAACCATTTAAGACCCTTTTCGCTCTCCACTTTTAAAAATCATTTCAGGCTACATCTGCAGAAGACCCCATCATTGCCACAAACTCTTTAATCAACTCAGGGACTTTCATCTCACCATCGACAAAGATGTACAGGGAAATTTTAATAGAAGCGAATCCTTCATATTTGATTTGATGAAATGATAAAACCACTCTATTCAACCTAAGTGATTATATTTGGACTTCTATTTTTTGGAAATTCCTGGATTAGGTTAAATTTGTCAGTGACTATTCTTGTGCAAGACAAAATATAATTATGGGACAATTAACTTCATGAAATTGGATTTAGAAAGGAAGGATATATAATCAGCTGGAATAAAGGATGAAAGAGAAGAAAAAAGAAATTTAGAGCAGATACTGTTTTTATTTTCCTTATTGGAGATGCTTAATTCAGATTTTAAATGTTATAAATATGAACACAGAATATAGTGATATTTGGCACAGTGCAGGTGAATTATTTATTCTATAGATAACTGAGTGGGTGAATAGCATTTGGGCAAATCAAAGATTTCATGGTTTCCTGCGAAAGCCTAAATATCACACTTTATAAAGCCTTCTGATCAGACATTTTGTCTCTGGAAAAGGAAAAAGTCTTCTATAAAGTTTGTTATGTTCTGTGTTTATATAGAGATACATCTTGTTTTTTTTTTTTTTTTTTTTTTTTTTGGTTCCAGTAATGGAACCCAGGACCTCACTTTTTCCAGGCAAGCACTGTGCCACTGAGCTGTATCCCCCGCCCCTTTCTATTCTTTCATGTCTTGGCAACTGGAATTACCTCTAGCAGGTTTCACTGCCTCCATTTTTAAATTAATTCTTTAATTAAATAAATTAATTCTTTAATTAAATAAATCTTTGGGAAATTCCAATCACTATTCTACTCAAAGCTTTAGATGGCCTTGTACTGTTTCTATAACAAAAGCTTCACCACTAACCAAGTGTGGTGGTGTGCTCTTCAAATCCCAGTTTAGGGGAGGTTGAGGCAGTTAAGATCGCATATTCAAGCCCAGCTCATGCAACTTAGTGATTTAGCAAGATCTTTTCTGAAAAAAGACAAATGTTGGCAATGTAGGTTACTGAGAAGTCCCTGAGTTTAATTTCCTCTACTGTAAAAAGTCAAATATTTTTCCAAATATTCTAAAGTACTTTTTAATATCATTTATTACTTTTATTGGTTGTGTTTCAGTCAAATGAAATTACTACTCTTTATCTAGAAAAACTTTTCTGTTTCCATGTCCTTTCTTCTAGTGCTCTGACTTACTAAAATATACTTTATGGCCTGCTTACATCTAAAGGCTTTCTACCTCAAAACTTGAAAGGCCAGTATTTTCACAAAGTGTCCTCAGCATACTGACTAATATAAGTCATGTCTCCTTTGCCTAAACTCTTAATACCACGTAATTTTATCTTTACGCATATGACATGAATATGCATGAATATGTATGTGCATATATATATATATATATATATATATATATATATATTACTAAATCCTCCTTGAAGGAAAAAATGGTGCTATCCTTTCCTTTATGATCTTCTTTATGTATTATCTCTCATAATTTCATATAGTGTACATGTAATAGTAATTCCTAACAGATTTTGGCGTGAGGTTTTAGAATTTCAGAAATATGACCATCAACATAAATAATTATACCATGAAGAAACAAGTCCACCTGCTTCGTGTTGAAAGTCAAGAGGGGCATGTAAGAACCATTGGCCTTTCCAAATCAATCAGCCATTCTGGAGCAAGGAATGAAGAAGTCATGGAATTAGCTGATGCAGAATCTATTGACAAGTCTAAAAAAATGTACTAAGACAAGATAAAATTAGAGTATGGTGGCTTACACCCAGGAGAGGACAACAAGGGCAGCCAATGATAGGTGCTGTTACGTAGTTCTGGTCCCAATCATGAAGGGTAATGGACTCAGAAATCACAGAACACATTTGATTGAGAGTTAGAAATGGCTTGATTTACAGAGGCAGCTCCCGTTTTTCATGTTACACAATGGAAAAGTTAGGAAAGTGTATTGTAATTAAAGGCTTTCTAAAAGCTAGCTAAAGATTAATTTAAAATCGCATTATAATTCTGGGTTTCTGTGGCAGATTAACTGATCTATCCATTTCTCCTCTAAAGTCATTCACATACAAAGGAAGCTCCAACAAGAGCTTTGGCCTTTGCTTCTGTTATAAGTAGGAGGCATTGCTTCTGTTTCTGAGTAAGTGGGAAGAATGAACACTATAAAGGACCCAAATTTTCTTTAGAGCTCACCCTCAAGCAGAGTCAGGAAGGGGCTGTGTGAGGGGTGGAGTCAGTGGTGAAACTCAGAAATCAGACAGTGTTAACTCAGAAGAGGACTGTGTCTGAGTGGAAATACTAATAGTAATGTCTTGGGGTTCAGGACAGTGGCTATTGAAGGTTCCGTAACAAGGGGCTTGAAAATTGGCAGTGTACAGAAGATACCACTTCTGGCAACAGAAATGTACACTGGAAGGTGAAGAGTATTCTTGGAGGCTTGGGGGTTAAAAGAAAGAAAGAAGAAGCTGAATATGTGATACTACTGATATAGACTGAGAGGATCTAGACAAGGACAAGATGTCATGTCTTTCAAATCTGCTTTATATTGTAGTAATAAAGACGGAAATACTGATTTGGAAAACTGAGAGACCATCCAAACACTTATCTCTATCATCCTTGTAGGATCTCCTTCAGAAAAATCAAGCACAAATAAATAATAAAAAAATAGAAAACCAGGATCCACATAAATATATTCAAAAGACAACAGGAAAGTAAGAAAAGAACATGTTTTCAAATTGAAAACTTTTGAAAAGTTACAAGCATAAAATAAAACTGTAAAACAACACTTTAAAATGAGTTAAAAGTGATGCAACTGCAGTTACAAAAGAATACTATAAATTATAAATTTAAAACTGAGAATGTAAGCAAAAAAGCAATAGGAAACTATACAGCAAAAATTATCAGAATGCAGAAGAAAAATGAATAAAAATACAGAATCATTTAGTAATTAAAACATATTACAAAACAGCTGTCAGAGCTGCTCCACTGCCTTAAAATACCACAGACTATGTGATTCAAATAGCAGAAGTTTGTTTTTCTATCTTTTCATGCTAGAAAGTCCAAGACGAATGTCAGATACTGGTGTCTGTCTTCCTGGCTTCTTTCAGACATTGTATGTTCATGTTCTTGTTGCATGGATATGAATCTCTCCTTCCCTCTCTCAGTCTCTCTCTCTCTGTTTTTCTCTCTCTCTCTCCTTCCATCTACCTCAGTCCAATCAAAATGGGAACCTCACAATGACTTCATTTAACCTCAATTATCTCCTAAATACTCAGTCTCCAAATACAGTCACTAATTCATATGCTAATATGAATTAGTGTACGAATTAGTTTCTTGGTTAGGGCACTTAATCTGGTTCATAGCATGACCAGAGAAAAATGTGTGTCCTGCAAGTGACATGTTGCCAGTGATATGAATGACAGAGGAAAAAAATTAGAAAAGAAAACAAATGAAGAAATTGAAAAACATCAAAGAGAAAATTAAAGAAGGCAAGCTGGGCATGGCGGCGCATATTTGTAGTCCTGGCACTGGAGGGCCTGAGTGAGGAGGACTGCAAAAGTGTCAGCCTGGACTACACAGTAATTCAAGGCCAGCCTGAGGCACATAGGGAGAGCCTGTTCCACCCCCACCCCCACCCCCACCCCGCCGCAAAGTGGAGAAGGCAGGGATAAAAGACGCAAATGTATATTTTCGGTGTCCCAGGAGAAAACAGACACGGATCAGAACTAATGTTGGAAACCATAGTCAAGAAAATCTAGTGAAATAAAGATATGAAAAGTTATAAGGTCCGTTTTTACCCACAAAAACTGACCAAGAATGATTATGTTTGAAACATAGGGAACAAAGCAAGTGAATTGACCTTCGCATTTCTTGACAGAAACATTCAACCTAAGAAGCTAAAGGAGTGACATTTTCAAGACACTCAAGAAAAGAAACAGGTGAAACAGGTTATTCTGTTCAAGTTGTCCTGCAAGTACAACAACTATAGAAAAACTATGGAGCAAGCAGAAACCTCAAGGAATGGTGTGCCTCGAAATTTTTAGAAAACTATACAGGGTGAGTTTAATAAAAACATTCTAGTGGAGATTGACAAAGAGATTGGTCATGAGTATATTTAATTCTCAACTGGATTTTAAAAAGCTATGGGCAAAGAGTAAACAAGAGTTTGTTAATACTTTATGCCGTATTGGTGTAAAAATAATACATTAAACATGGGAAAAACAGAGAGAGGAGACAAATGATGTTGCATACAATTTAAAAGTGGTAAATAATAGAACCTTAAGAATACAGAGATTCATAGTAAATTTCCTGGATTAAATACACAGGAAGTTTATGTTCAAATGCATATTTTAGTATTCCCTCTATGTGTTTAACTTTTGTGTTATTATCTAAGGTCAGATCATAGATTTCTACAAAAATATTACATTGTAGGAAGTTAACGTTTGCAAAATTTATTTTTGCAAAACAAGCATTCATTCATTCCCTCAGCAATTATTTGAAGACCTCATATGTGTCTTTGAAAAATATGGAATGATTATATTATTTACTCAAGTCAAACCTTTAAAATAGTCCTACTTTAGACATCGAGAGATGTCATTTGGTCAAATCCCTTCCCAGTGTGTCAGGTAAATTTATAAATAAGAATCATTTGGGAGACACTTGTAACATGAGTACTTTTCAGTCTAGCAGTTACCAGAAAAGGAAAAGACATTTGCAAACATCTAAGCAGCAAAGTGACCCCTGCTTCATATGGTTCAGCTTATACTGAAAAAATTCTAGACATTTTTTTCACTTATTTGCTTTTATCTTGCAAAATTAGAACACAGATATAGCCAATTATGAATTCTCTGTCTCTCTGTGTGTTTTCTCTGTCTCTGTCTCTCTCTGTCTCTTCCTCTCTGTCTCTCTGTCTCTCTCTGTGAGTCTCTCTGTCTCTCTGCTTTCCCTCTCTCTGTCTCTGTCTCTGTCTCTCTCTCTCTCTCTCTCTCTCTCTCTCTGACTGAATTGATATTTTCTCTAGATTGGTATCCTACTTGCGCTGTGTGGTGGAGGCTGTGGTTCAGGGACCAGGGCATAGCAATGCCTTCTCTACTCAATAACCAGCAAACTAATTTGATCCTATTGACTTGAATCTGTCTGCTTTATATCTTCAGCCTGGGAGTGTGTGACCTCTTTTGCAGAGATCTGCTGCTTCTGGGCATTTTGTAAAGGGCCTAAATTGTCTGGAAAGCTACTCTCTGTGCTTTGCAAAATAATGGAAAGAGAGAGCATTTCCTATCTGCTACTTGCAGCAATATCTCAATAATAAACTGCAAATGTATGTTTTAATTCCATTTCAGTTTAGTTCTGGAGAACTATCTCCAGGTATTTAGATTTTTAATCTAACTACTCCTTATCTATCACTTTCAATGATTCATTGTTTCTCTCAGCTTTATTTGTTCCCATTCTGCTTCTTAACAGAGAGCTCCATAGTTTCCTGAGTCATTCTATTTTTTTTCAACAAAGTGAAAATACAAGAGATAATACCTGACTAGACTATCAATCTTGAAATTCCATCCATTTCTTAATGTATTTTAAAAACCAAGCAATTGAGAAACTGGTCTTCTCTTTCATCATCTAGGAAAATTAGGGAAATTTTCCTTATAGTTATACTGCATTTCTGAAAACAGTTGAGAAGGTTGTTTTTGTAATTTGTGCAAAACTTTCATTTTCTTTGTGTTTTTGTGTACACACTGTTTATTTGAAACATAAAGAACTCAATTTTCTCTTTTTCCCTCCCCTTTCTTACCTTGCAAAATGGTGTTTGAAATCTTGACAGGGCTCAGAAGAGTTATTTTATGGACAAATATACTGCTGTTTTAGCCATTTAAAGAATAACACATGCTTCTAACTTATGAAGAAATGTAGTAGTTTGTTTCCTGACTCTTTTAGCAGTGGGCTTTACTTGGACACCTGGAACCACCTTATAGGTTCATTTATTTTCAGTGTTCTGGGTCTTTTCAGATAGCATGAAGTCTAAAACATGTTGGAAAACAAATAGCTGGGTCCTGGGATTTGCAAATATGTGCACTCTTCTTACAAGAGTTGTTGCTGATTCCCTGGTCTACTTCTGAGATCTTAAGAGTTACTCTTTCAAATCAACTTGCTCTGACCACTGGCCTATCTAACTGAATTTGCTCTCCAAACCCTGTTTGTTAACCCTGTCCTTTTGCTTCCTATGCTGTGTTTGCTAAAGTTAGCGCAATACTTTTCATGCCTGCATCCTCTAACACAAGATCATGCCTATGGTGAGAACTTGGTAACTTGCTGAATGAGAGTACTAGTTATAGAACGCAGTGAATTCACTGGGGTGGGAGAATTGGAACTGCTAGGTTGGTGAAATTTGTAAGGAATCTTAGCATGCAAAACCATAAATAGATGGAATGGGTACATAGGACATTTTCCTGTATTCTTATCTTCTCTTCTTCTGTCTGTATTTGCGTTGAGTTTGAATAAGTGTTGGACAATGTAGAAGTGGAAATAGGCCATCCTTCAGATCATACTCTCAATGGATACTAAAACTTTCCAGTTTCTACTCTATATTCCTTTTCTCAGAATAATATGAAAGCTAAATGTGGAGAAGACTAATATTTTCATCATTTTGAGGATACAGTGAAATGTCTTATGACCCTAGGTTAGAGGGAGAAATTTTGGTTATGAGATGTCCAAATACAATGCAGATGCTTAAAATATCTGATTCCAAACTTCTTTGATGGAATGAAATGCCTTCGAAGCATCTAAAGATAACATAGCATGCTAAAGAGAGACAGCTTGAGGGTCAGAGAGCATGTAAGCAAACTGAGTTGAGAACTGAGTACCTCAGGTATGCTTGGTATCTGACAATAGGACCTATTCAGTTGTTAAGCATGCCTTTGAGAATCGTCACAAGGGCTGTCTTCAAGACTCCAGGAAGGAACTGATGACCTTAGAAAATAACTGCTGTGCCTGTTTGGCTATTGGCACAAGCTTCCCTATAAAAGTATGCACGCACTTCGCTTACTGGTCAAATGATAGATAAACTCTGCCCTCTGTTACCCCCATGATCCCTTCAGTGAGGCTTTCAAGAGCCAGGAACTCTTTTTCTTTCTACTTCCAACTTAAATGCATCATGTGACTGTGTTAAGATGCGAACTTGTTTTATATGTTTCTTTCTGGTTTTCCCTGTACCTTATCTTGCCTTAGCCGGGGGCACATTGGGAGCTTATGTAGCCCAGACAGCAAGGGCCTGAAGAGCATTCTCTCTCTCTCTCTGTGTTTTTATGTCCTTTCAAAATGTCAGTTAGCACCTCTAAAATAAAGTCTGCCATCAAAGACACACACTCATCTCCTCCCTGTCTGGTGTTCCAAAGATAGACATTACTCTCTCTGCTTCAGTTCTCAGCTTCCTGTCATGTTTGGCAAAAATTTAATTGCCTCTTCTTTCAAACAACTTTTTATTTGTGTTGTTAGCTTTGACATATCCTCTAAAGGAGAGGTTTTGCAGCAGGGGAATGTAGGCAGCTTTTGTTTCCACTGCTTCATGATTGGCTTCCCAATGTCCTTTAAAATGAAATTTTGTGCCGAGAAAAGATGCCACAGGAGCCAGGCTGTGCTGGCTTGTTCAGAAGGATGACAGTTCACACAGGGAGCCATATTTACTCAGGTTTTGCTTCAGACTGGGTCTCCAACACAGGCAGCTGCATTTCTACATTTCCACATAGTACATGGTAGCATGGTTATCACCTTAGTAAATTGAATTAAGTAATACTAGTGATGATATACTACTAATAATAATATTAATGATAATACTAATGCTACCTGTAACTGGGCTTTTCTTATTCCAAATTTATGTTTCTTTTTTCTAGAAGGTCCTTCCCTCATATCTGGTGATCTTAAACTGATCCTTCAAGCCTGGCTCAAATGTGATATAGAGTTGATGTCACCTTGTCCTCTGTTGTCATAGCACTTTTCACCCATGTGGACAGAATGACAACAGGGTAAAAGTGGTGGTGAAGTGATATGCTTAGCTTTCCTGTTCTTCCTGACCCACACTTTGAGGTGCTGACGGTTAGGCAGTGTGTCTGTCATGTTACTCATCCTCCATGCTCCCACATCTACCCCAAGACCTGATGCCTATTAGTCTCTTAAAAGATACTTGTTAAGTAAGTGAGTAAAGGTAAGAGGAACTTTTGCACATATGTTTCACTTTGCATCCTGCCTTCAAATATCACACCATCTGACACAAATATGTACATAAAACAAAGGATGAAAGAAAAAGTAAGTGGTGAAGAAAGGTAAAAAAAGGTGATGAGCTTTCTGTTTTTGGATTTTTGCAAAAGAAGTCAGAATCTCTCACAATTGATAAACAATGAGAATAGTAAGGCTTCAC
>PVJX010045813.1:0-12564 GCA_004027295.1 Dolichotis patagonum | reverse complement strand
AAAAAAAAATTTCAATTCTTCCAATATATTGAGACTGGAAAAGAGTTCTCCAATGCCTGAAAAAGCAAATGTTACATTCAAGTGAAGGCATTTTTTAGCAGACACAATTAGTCACATAAATCTTAGAACCCTGAATCCAGTACTTTTTTGGGGCTTGGAGCAGTATGAAGTGTAGAAGTGTGCCTTGGAAGATCTTCTAATCATAATTAATGTAAACATAGGTTGTGATGGGGCCCTAATGGAGCACTATGTGACCAAAACGGAAATTATGCGCTAATGCTGTGGCTTTATAAAGTCAGAATCGGGGAAGAGTGAGATACTAATGGGGGTATTCTTGTGGCACAGCAGAGAATTGTGATGTCATAATGAGATTTTTGATATCACAATAGGGAATTTGGAGGTCACAGTGGGGCATAGTGACAGCATAAAGAAATGGGATGATATCATGATGAGCACACTGAAAGGATCACGAGGGCAATGTGAGAACATAAAGGGCAATTGGAAGTAAACGTGAAAAGTATGTCCCCAAGGGGTGCAGTAGTATCACAATAGAACGCTGTGATGTCACAGTGGAGTGTTGTTGTGCCACAATGATGTATCTACTGTTATCACTGAAGAAATGTAATGTCACATGGGTTAATTGTGATGCTGTAATGGATGATTATGATATCATGATGGGGAATTTTGAAGTTATATGGATCACTATGATGTCACACGTGGTGTTGTGATAAGAAAATAGGATGTGTGAAATCACCATAAGGCATGATGATGTCACAGTGGGATATTTCGATGCCATACTTCGAACAGTGATGTCATAATTTGCAACTATGTTGTCACAGTGGGGTATTGTAGTAACTTAAATGTTGATTGTGCTGCTCTAGTGAGGGCAATGTGAGGTCATAATAGGGCAATTTTGGTGTCACACTGGAAATGATGATGTCACAGTGGGCCAAGCTAGTGTCACCACAACTTGATGTGACAGTGAAGCATTACCCTGTGAAAAACGGGAATTTTGATGCTATAATGGGGACTCTGATGTCATCGTGGTCAATTGTGCCACAATGGGGGGTTATCATGTCACAAACGAAAATTGTAACATCAATGGGGAATTATCTGCTCATAATGGGGAATTGACAAGTCACAAGAAGGGTATCATAATGTCAAAATAGGGCAGTGTGTTGTCAAAATTGGGTATTGTAATGCCATAATGTGGAACTATGATGTCATAACATGTCACTGTGATGTTGCAATTGGGAATTATGAAGTGAAAAAGTTTAATTATGCTGCTAAAAAGAGGCAAAAAGAGCTCATAATTGGGGAGTAGATTCTCTATCATGGGGAATCGTGATGTTCCATTTGGGCAGCATGAGGTCACAATATGGCATTATTGCGTGACAATACAACATTGTGACATCATAGTGGGTCACTGTGATGTCACAATAGTCCTGGTGATATCACAGTGGGCAATTTTGATGTCACAGTGTGCAATCATGAGGTCACAAAGGAAAATTGTATTGTCATAATGTGAGTTGCGAGATTACAAGTGAACACATGTCACAGTAGGGCATTATGATGTTACAAAGGCATACCATGATGCTCTAATATGATACCATGATGTCATGTCCATTATTGTGTTGCCACAATTGCTAATTGTGATGTTGTAAGACAATTTAAATGTCATGATGAGAATTGTGAGATCTTAATTGTGAATTGTGATGTCAAATTGGCAGTATGCGAGGTCACAATTGGGCATTATGACATCACAGTAGGACATGGTGATGTCACAGCAGGAATAGAAAAAGAAAGGAAAGGAAGGAAAAGGAAAGAAATATCAAAGTGGAATCTTGTTTTCTGTGTGTGTGAACCAAGTATTAAAAGACATACATAAAAATATTACAATTCTTCCAATATGTTGAGACTGGAAAAGAGTTCTTAAATGCCTGAAAAAGCCAATGTTACATTCAAGTGAAGGCATTTTTTAGCAGAAACAAGCTGAAACATAAATCTTACAACTCTCAATCCAGTACTTTTTCTGGGCCTGGAGCTGTATGAAGTGTAGCATTGTCCCTTCAAAGAGCTTCTAATCATAATTAAGGTAAACATAGGTTTTGATGGGAACCTAATGGAGCATTATGTGATCAAAATGGAAATTATGAGCTAGTGACGTGGCTTTAGAAAGTCAGAATGGGTAAAGAGTGAGAAACTAATGGGGGTTTCCTGATGGCACTGCAGAGAATTTTGATGTCATAATGGGATCTTTGATATCACAATAGGGAATTAGGAGGTCACAGTGGGGCATAGTGGCTGCATAAAGGAAAGGCATGATACTATGATGAGCACACTGAGATGATAACGAGGGCAATGTGAGAACATAATGGGGAATTGGAAGTAAACGTGAAAAGTATGTCCGCATGGGGTACAGTGGTATCAAAAACGGGTGCTGTGGTGTCACAGTGGAGTGTTGTTTTGCCACAACGATGCATCTGCTGTTATCACTGAAGAAATGTAATGTCACATGGGTTAATTGTGATGCTGTAATGGATGATTATGATATCATGATTGGGAATTCTGAAGTCTTGGGATCACTATGATGTCACAACGCAGTGTTGTGATACCGCAATAGGATGTGTGAAGTCACCATAAGGCAGGATGATGTCACAATGGGATATTTCGATGTCATATTTCGAAGTATAGTAGGGTGCCTTCGAAGATCTTCTATTCATAATTAAGGTAAACATCATCTGTGATGGGTCTCTAATGGAGCATTATGTGATCAAAATGGAACTTATGAGCTAATGATGTGGCTTTATAAAGTCAGAATGTGGGAAATGTGACATCCTAATGGGAGTATCCTGATGGCGGAGCAGAGAATTGTGATGTCATAATGGGATATTTGATATCACAATTGGGAATTTGAAGGTCACAGTGGTACAACATGATAGAATAAAGGAATGGCACGGTACCATAATGGGGACACTGAGATGATAACCAGGGAAATGTGAGATCATAATGGGGAATTGTGAAGTAACAGTAAAAACGATGTCATCATGCGGTGCAGTGGTGTCACATTAGGGTGCTGTGATGTCACAGGGGAGAGTCGTTCTGTCAAAATGTTGCATCCAGTGTTATCACTGGAGAACTGTGATGTCACAAGGTTTTATTTTGATGCTGGATTGGATGATTATGATATCATGATGGGGAATTCTGCAGTAATATGGAGAACTATGATGTCACAATGGGATGTTGTGATACCAAAATAGGATGTGTGAATTCAAAATAAGGCATGATGATGTCACAATGGGATATGTTGATGCCATACCTGGTACAGTGATGTCATAATGGGCAGCTATGTTGTCACAGGGGGAAATTGCAGTATCATAAACGTTGATTTTGCTGCAACAATGAGGGCAATGTGAGGACTTAATAGGGTAAATGTGGTGTCACATTGGAAATGATGATGTCACAATGTTCCAAGCTAATGTCACCACAAGGCACCTTTATGTGACAGTGAAGCATTACCCTGTGAAAAAAAGGAATTGTGATGCTATAATGGGGACTGTGATGTCATCATGGGCACTTGTGTCATACAGTGAGGTTATGATGTCACAATAGAAAACCGTAACATCAATGAGGAATTGTCTGGTCATAATGGGGTATTGATAAGTCACAAAGAGGACATCATGATGTCAAAGTAGGGCATGATTATGTCACAATGGGGCATTGCAATGCCATAATGTGGAACTATGATGTCATAACCGGTCACTGTGATGTTGCAATTGGGAATTGTGATGTCATAAATGTTAATTGTGCTGCTATAATTAGGCAACATGAGCTCATCATTGGGGAGTTGTTTTGCAATCATGGGGAATGGTGATGTTCCAACTGGGCATCATGACTTCACAAAATGGCACTCTAGGGTGAAAATACAACATTGTGATGTCTTAGTGGGGCACTGCGGTGTCACAATGGTCCTGGTGATATCACAGTGGGCAATTGTGATGTCACCAAGGGAAATTTTAAAGTCAAAAGGAGAGTTGCGAGGTCACAATAGAACACATGTCACAATAGGGCATTATAATGTCACAAAGGCCTAGCAAGCTTCTATAATGTGATACCGTGATGTCATATCCATCATTATGGTGCCACAATTGGCAATTGTGATGTGGTAAGATAATTTAAATATCATGATGAGAATTGGGAGATCTTTATTGTGAATTGTGAAGTCATATTGTCAGTATACGAGGTCAAAATAGGGCGTTATGATGTCTAATTAGGACATGGTGATGTCACAGCAGGAATAGGAAAAGAAAGGAAAGGAAGGAAAATTAAAGAAATATCAAACTGGCATCTGGTTTTGTGTGTGTGTGAACCAAGTATTAAAAGACATAGATAAAAATATTACAAATCTTAAAATATCTTAAGACTGGAAAAGAGTTCTTAAATGCCTGAAAACGCCATTGTTACATTCAAGTGAAGACATTTGTTAGCAGAAAGAAGCTGAAACATAAATCTTAGAACTCTCAATCCAGTACTTTTTGTGGGCCTGGAGCTGTATGAAGTGTAGCAGGGTCCCTTCAAAGAGCTTCTAATCATAATTAAGGTAAACATAGGTTGTGATGGGGCCCAAATGGAGCACTATCTGATCAAAATGGAAATTATGAGCTAATGATGTGGCTTCATAAAGTCAGAATGGGGGAAGTGTGTGATCCTAATGGTGGTATTCTGATGGCACAGTAGAGAATTGTGATGTCATAATGGGATTTTTGATATCACAATAGGGAATTTGGAGGTCACAGTGGGGAATAGTGACTGCATACATCAGTGGCATGATAGCATGATGAGCACACTGAGACGAAAACGAGGGCAATGTGAGAACATAATGGGGAATTTGAAGTAAACATGAAAAGCATGTCCCATAGGGTACAGTGGTGTCACAAAAGGACGCTGTGATGTCACAGTGGTGTGTTGTTGTGCCGCAATGATGCATCTACTCTTATCACTGAAGAAATGTAATGTCACATGGGTTAATTGTGATGCTGTAATGGATGATTATGATATCATGAAGGGGAATTCTGAAGTCATGTGGATCACTACAATGTCACCACGCGGTGTTGTTATACCACATGAGGATGTGTGAAGTCACAATAAGGCATGATGATGTCACAATGGCATATTTTGATGCCATATTTGGTACAGTGATCTCATAATGTGCATCTATATCGTCACAGTGAGGAATTCTGGTATCATAAATATTGATTGTGCTGCTCTAATGAGGGCAATGTGAGGTCATAATAGGGTAATTGTGGTGTCACACTGGAAATGATGCTGTCACAATGGGCCAAGTTAGTGTCACCTCAGTTAACTTGAGGTGAAAGTGAATCATTATACTGTGAAAAAAAAAGGAATTGTGATGCTATAATGGGAACTTTGATGTAATCATGGGCACGTATGTCACACTGGGCAGTTATGAGGTCACAAGAGAAAAATGTAACATCAATGCAGAATTGTCTGTTCATAGTGGGGAACTGACAATTCCTGATGTGGGTATCATGATGTCAAAATAGGACAGGGGAATTGTAATGCCATAATGTGGAACTATGCTGTCATAACATGTCACTGTGATGTCACAATTGGGAATTGTGATGTCATAAAGGTTAATTGTGCTGCTATAATTATAGAACAGGACCTCATAATCAGGGAGTTGTTTTGCTATAATATGCAATTGTGATGTTCCCACTGGGCCTCATGAGGTAACAATGTGGCATTCTTGGGTGACAATACAGAATTGTGATATCATAGTCGGGCACTGTGATGTCACAATGGTCCTGCTGATATCAAGGTGGGCACTTGTGATGTCACAGTGGGCAATCATGATGTCACAAAGGAAATTTTAATGTCATAATGTGAATTGCGAGGTTAAAACAGAACACATGTCACAATAGGGCATTATGATGACACAAATGCAAAGCATGATGTTATAATGTGATACCATGTCATATCCATCATTGTGAGGTCACAATTGTCAATTGTGATGTTGTTAGATAATTTAAATGTCATGATGAGACTTATGAGATCTGAATTGTGAATTGTGATGTCACATTGGCAGTATATGTGGTCACAATAGGGCGTTACCATGTCACAGTTGGACATGGCGATGTCACAGCAGAAAAAGGAAAAGAAAAAAAGGAAACGGAAAGAAATATCAAACTGGCATCTGTCTTTTTGTGTGTGTGAGCCTACTATTAAAAGAAATAGATTAAAAAAATTGCAATTTTTCCACTATCTTGAGACTGGAAAAGATTTCTTAAATGCCTGAAAAAGCAAATGTTACATTCAAGTAAACTCATTTGTTAGCAGAAACAAATTGAAACATAAATCTTAGAAGTCTGAATCCAGTACTTTTTGTGGGCCTGGATCTGCATGAAGGGTTATAGGGTGCCTTCATAGATCTTCTAATCATAATTAAGGTAAACATAGGTGGTGGGGGGGCACCATTTGAGCATTATGTGATCAAAATGGAAATTATGAGCTAATGATGTGGCTTTATAAAGTCAGAATGGGGCAATAGTGAGATCCTAATGGGGGTTTCCTGATGGCACTGCAGAGAATTTTGATGTCATAATGGGATATTTGATGTCACAATAGGGACTTTGGAGGTCACAGTGGGGCATAGTGACAGCATAAAGGAATTCCATGATACCATAATGAGGACACTGAGATGATAACGAGGGCAAAGTGAGATCATAATGGGGAATTGTGAAGTAACAGTGAAAAGTGTCTCATCTTCGGGTACAGTGGTGTCACAATAGGGTGCTCTGATATCACAGTGGAGTGTTGTTCTGTCACAATCATGCATCTACTCTTTTCACTCGAGAACTGTGATTTCACTAGGATTTATTGAGATGTTGTAAATGATCATTATGATATCATGATGAGGAATTTTTAAGTCATATGGAGAACTATGATGTCACAATGGCGTGCTTTGATTCCACAATAGGATGTGTGAAGTCAAAATGAGGTGTGATGATTCCACAATGGAATATATTGATGCCATATTTGGTACAGCGATGTAATATTATGCAACTATGTTGTGACAGTGGGGAATTGTGGTATCAAAAAGGTTGATTGGGCTGCTCTAATGAGGGCACTGTGAGGTCATAATAGGGTAACTCTGATGTCACACCGGAAATGATGATGTCACAATGGGACAAGCTAGTGTCACCACAGGGCACCTTGAGGTGAAAGTGAATCATTAGCCTGTGAAAAAAGGGAATTGTGATGGAATAATGGGGACTGTGATGTCACAATAGGCACTTGTGTCACTTTGGGTAGTTAGGATGTCACAAAAGAAAACTGTAACATCCAAAGAGAATTCTCTGGCCATAATGGGGAATTGACAAGTCATGATGAGGGCATCATCAAGTCAACATAGGACAGTGTGCTGTCACAACAGTGTACTGTAATGCCATATTGTGGAACTATGATGTCATAACATGTC
Source organism: Dolichotis patagonum (assembly GCA_004027295.1). Classification (NCBI taxonomy): domain Eukaryota; kingdom Metazoa; phylum Chordata; class Mammalia; order Rodentia; family Caviidae; genus Dolichotis; species Dolichotis patagonum. The sequence continues at coordinate 5,066 of PVJX010045813.1, read as the reverse complement.
ACTGTGATGTCACAGTTGGGAATTGTGATGTCATAAAGGTTAACTGTGCTGTTATAATTAGGCAACATGTGCTCATAATTTAGGAGTAGTTTTGCTAAAATAGGGAATTTTGATGCTCCAACTGGGCATCATGAGGTAACAATATGGCATTATTGGCTGACAATACAATATTGTGATGTCATACTGGGTCACTGTGATGTTACAATTGTACTGGTGATATCACAGTGGGCAATTGTGATATCACAGTGATCAATCATGATATCCCAAAGGAAAATTGTAATGTCATACTGTGAGTTGCGAGGTCACAAAAGAACACATGTCATAATAGTGCATTAGGATGTCACAAAGGCATAGCATGATGGCAAAATGTGATACCATGATGTCATATCGATCATTGTGGTGTCACAATTGGCAATTGTGATATTGTAAGATAAGTTAAATATCATGATGAGAATTGTGAGATCTTAATTGTGAATTGTGATGTCACATTGGCAGTATACGAGGTCACAATAGGGTGTTATGATATCACAGTAGGACATTCTGATGTCACTGCAGGAGTAGTAAAAGAAAGGAAAGGAAGGAAAAGGAAAAAAATATCAAACTTATACCTGGTTTTATGTGTGCAACCTAGTATTAAAAGAAATAGATAAATAATTACAATTCTTCCAATATATTGAGACTGGAAAAGAGTTCTCAAATGCCTGAAAAATCAAATGTTAAAATCAAGTGAAGGAATTTCTTAGCAGAAACAATTTGAAACATAAATCTTAGAACTCTAAATTCGGTACTTTTTTGGGGCTTGGAGCTATATGAAGTGTAGAAGGGTGCCTTGGAATATCTTCTAATGATAATTAAGGTAAACATAGGTTGTGATGGGGCCCTAATGGAGCATTATGTGATCAATATGGAAATTATGAGCTAGTGATGTCGCTTTATAAAGTCAGAATAGGGGAAGAGTGAGATCCTAATTGGGGTATGCTGATGGCACAGGAGAGAATTGTGATGTCATGATGGGATATCTTATATCACAAAAGAGAATTTGGAGGTCACAGTGGGGCATAGTGACAGCATAAAGGAATGGCATGGTACCATAATGAGGACACTGATATGGTAACGAGGGCAATGTGAGATCACCATTTGTAATTATGTAGTAATAGTGAAAAGTGTCTCATCATGGGGTACAGTGGTGTCATAATAAGGTGCTGTGATGTCACATTGGAGTGTTGTTCTGTCACAATCAGGCATCTACTCTTTTCACTGGAGAACTGTGATATCACTAGGGTTTATTGAGATGTTGTAATGGATCATTATGATATCATGATGGGGAATTTTTAAGTCATATGGAGAACTATGATGTCACAATGGGGTGGTGTGATACCACAATAGGATGTGTGAAGTCACAATAAGGCATGATGATGTCACAATGGGCTATTTTGAGGCCGTATTTGGTACAGTGATATCATAATATTCATCTATGTCGTCACAGTGGGGAATTGTGGTATCATAAATCTTGATTGTGCTGCTCTAATGAGGGCAATGTGAGGTCATAACAGGGTAATTGTGGTGTCACAGCGGAAATGATGCTGTCACAATGGGCCAAGTTAGTGTCACCACAGTGCAATTTGAGGTGACAGTGAATCATTATACTGTGAAAAAAAAGGAATTGTGATGCTATAATGGGGACTTTGATGTCATCATGGGCATTTGTGTCACACTGGGCCGTTATGAGGTCACAAGAGAAAACTGTAACATCAATGTAGATTTTTCTGTTCATAATGGGGAATTGACAATTCCTGATGTAGGTATCATGATGTCAAAATAGGGCGGGGTGGTGTTACAATGGGGTATTGTAATGCCATAATGTGGAACTATGGTGTCATAACATGTCACTGTGATGTCACATTTGGGAATTGTGATGTCATCAAGGTTAATTGTCCTGCTATAATTGTAGAACAGGAGTTCATAATCAGGGAGTTGTTTCACTATCACATTCAATTGTGATGTTCCCACTGGGCCTCATGAGGTAACAATGTGGCATTCTTGGGGGACAATACAGAATTGTAATATCATAATGGGGCACTGTGATGTCACAATGGTCCTGGTGATATCACAATGGGCAATTGTGATGTCACAGTGGGCAATCATGATGTCACAAAGGAAATTTTAATGTCATAATATGAATTGCGAGGTTAAAACACAACACATGTCACAATAGGGCATTATGATGACACAAATGCATAGCATGATGTTATAATGTGATACCATGATGTCATATCCATCATTGTGAGGTCACAATTGTCAATTGTGATGTTGTAAGATAATTTAAATGTCATGAATAGTCTTGTGAGATCTGAATTGTGAATTGTGATGTCACATTGGCAGTATATGGGGTCACAATAGGGCGTTATCATGTCACAGTAGGACATGGCGATGTCACAGCAGGAAAAGGAGAAGAAAGGAAGGAAAAGGAAAGAAATATCAAACTGGCATCCGGCTTTTTGTGTGTGTGAGCCTAGTATAAAAAGAAATAGATTAAAAGGAAATTAAAATTTTTTCACTATCTTGAGACTGGAAAAGATTTCTTAAATACCTGAAAAAGCAAATGTTAAATTCAAGTAAACTCATTTGTTAGCAGAAACAAATTGAAACATAAATCTTAGAACTCTGAATCCAGTACTTTTTGTGGGCCTGGAGCTGAGTGAACGGTTATAGGGTGCCTTCGTAGATCTTCTCATCATAATTAAGGTAAACATAGATGGTGGTGGGACACTATTTGAAAATTATGTGATCAAAATTGAAATTATGAGCTAATGATGTGGCTTTATAAAGTCAGAATGGTGGAAGAGTGAGATTCTAATGGGGGTATTCTGATGGCAAAGGAGAGAATTGTGATGTCATAATGGGATTTTTGATATCACAATAGGGAATTTGGGGGTCACAGGGGGGCATAGTGACTGCATAAAGGAATGGCATGATAGCATGATGTGCACACTGAGACGATAACGACGGTAATGTGAGAACATAATGGCGAATTGGAAGTAAACGTGAAAAGTATGTCCTCATGGGGTACAGTGGTATCAAAAAAGGATGCTTTGACGTCACATTGGAGTGTTGTTGTGACACAATGATGCATCTACTGTTATCACTGAAGAAATGTAATGTAACATGGGTTAATTGTGATGCTGTAATGGATGATTATGATATCATGATGGGGAATTCTGCAATCATATGGAGAACTATGATGTCACAGTGGGATGTTGTGATACCAAAATAGGATGTGTGAATTCAAAATAAGGCATGATGATGTCACAATGGGATATTTTGATGCCATGTTTGGTACAGAGATGTCATAATGTGCAACTATGTTGTCACAGTGGGAAATTGTAGTATCATAAAGGTTGATTGTGCTGCACTAATGAGGGCAATGTGAGGAGTTAGTAGGGTAATTGTGCTGTCACAGTGGAAATGATGATGTCACAGTGGGCCAAGCTAATGTCACCACAAGGCACCTTGATGTGACATTGAAGCAATACCCTTTGAAAAAAAGGAATTGTGACGCTATAATGGGGACTGTGATGTCATCATGAGCACTTGTGTCACAAAAGAAAACTGTAACGTCAATGAGGAATTGTCTGGTCATAATGGGGTATTGACAACTCACGAAGACGTCTTCATGATGTCAAAATAGGGTTGGGAGGTGTACAAATGGGGCATTGCAATGCCATAATGTGGAACTGTTATGTCATAACAGGTCACTGTGATGTTGCAATTGGGAATTGTGATGTCATAAAGGTTAATTGTGCTGCTATAAATAGGCAACATGAGCTCATCATTGGGAAGTTGTTTTCCTATCATGGGGAATGGTAATGTTCCAACTGGGCATCTTGAGTTCACAAAATGGCAATGTAGGGTGACAATACAACATTGTGATAACTTAGTGGGGCACTGTGGTGTCACAATCGTCCTGGTGATATCAGAGTGGGCAACTGTCATATCACCAAGGGACATTGTAAATTCAAAAGTATAGTTGCGGTGTCACAATAGAACACATGTCACAATAGGGCATTATAATGTCACAAAGGCCTAGCATGATGCTATAATGTGATACCGTGATGTCATATCCATTATTATGGTGTCACAATTGGCAATTGCGATGTTGTAAGATAATTTAAATGTCATGATGAGAATTGTGAGATCTTTATTGTGAATTGTGATGTCACATTGGCAGTATACGAGGTCACAATAGGGCATTATGAGGTCACAATAGGACATGGTGATGTCACAGCAGGAATAGGAAAAGAAAGGAAAGGAATGAAAAGGAAAGAAATAACAAATTGGCATCTGGTTTTGTGTGTGTGTGACCCAAGTATCAAAACACATAGATAAAAATATTACAATTCTTCCAATATCTTGAGACTGGAAAAGAGTTCTTAAATGCGAGAAAAAGCCAATGTTACATTCAAGTGAAGTCATTTGTGATCAGAATCAAGCTGAAACATAAATCTTAGAACTCTCAATCCAGTACTTTTTCTGGGCCTGGAGCGTATGAAGAGTATCGGGGTGCCTTCAAAGAGCTTCTAATCATAATTAAGGTAAACATAGGTTGTGATGGGGCCCTAAAGAGCAATATCTGATCAAAATGGAAATCATGAGCTAATGATGTGGCTTTATAAAGTCAAAATGGGGGAAGAGTGAAATCTTAATGGGGGTATTCTGATGGCACAGCAGAGAATTGTTATGTCATAATTGGATTTTTGATGTCACAATAGGGAATTTGGAGGTCACAGTGGGGCATAGTCACTGCATAAAGGAATGGAATGATAGCATGATGAGCACACTGAGATGATAACGAGGGCAATGTGAGAATATAATGGGGAATTGGAAGTAAACGTGAAAAGTATGTCCGCATGGGGTACAGAGGTATCACAAAAGGACACTGTGATGTCACAGTGGAGTGTTCCTGTGCCACAATGATGCATCTACTGTTATCACTGAAGAAATGTAATGTCACATGAGGCAATTGTGATGCTGTAATGGATGATTATGATATAATGATGGGGAAATCT
>PVJX010045812.1:0-12564 GCA_004027295.1 Dolichotis patagonum | reverse complement strand
TAGGGAGGGCTGCCCTAAGCCAGTTTACTCCCCTTGAACACTAGGCACCAGAAAAGAAAATTCTTTCTTCTGGCCATGATCAGGTACCAGGGAGGGTAGGGGTGAAACACCTCCCGGCACAGACTTCCCAGCTGGCTGTATGTCCACAAGCTCTGTGCTGGCTCACCTCTGTCACCACCCTGCTGACAGTGGCTGAACTGCAGTACTGCTCAGGGACATAGCCAATCTCATTTCTTGTGTGCAGCTGAAGGTGTCTGCCCTGGTAGAGGAGCTGGAGGGTGGTGTTGGGTGAGTATCCAGTACAGACTGGGCACAACCATCAAGTATCATCCACCTTGATGAATCAGTTGGTGGCACCAGCATCTTTGGGTAGAATTGGTTCCAACCACTGATGTCCCCCAGCCCCAAGACACAACTGCAGGTATACCAGTAAGCTGACAAAAAGGAGTGGCTGCAGCAGCAGGCACAGGACCAATTCATATAGAGCTGCTGCTCTGCAGCCTAAGGTGGGGTGACCGGGGTGAAGTGGACTTCGGTGTGAGTGTGGTGACAGATGCAGGTGTGTGACCTGGGCAAAGAGAGGAAGGGGGGAATACTAAGAAAGATTCGGTGGCGGACTTGGCTCTTTGCCCTTCAGCTCAGTCCCTGGGTTTCCTTACTTCCTCTCCACTCTCCTTCCTCATGACAAAAGCCAGCTCTGTTCCTCAGCAGCTCTGAATCTGAGTGTGGGGAAGCAATGTGGACACTGGCATGAAGCTACCTGTGAAGGGAACTGCGAGCTAGTGGGAAGGACTTTTAACCCTTAGCCAGCAAAAAAAAAAAAAAAAAAAAAAAAAAAAGTCAACCAAAACCTACAGTATATTCTACCACCAAGTAATTTACTTGATCCTTTTTTAAAAACTGGGCTGCATCTTTGGTCTTGTGGCAAGATGGAAGGGGTGACAGAACATCAGGCCCTCCAGCTATATCAGGACTCCAGAAGGAGGTGAAGGAGAGCTATTGCCCCTTTGTAACCATGCCAGCCCAGCTTGCCTTGGGTTTCCTCACTTAGGTTCCTATTGCCATCCCTTGGCCCTAGCACTACCCCCTTCTGGCTGCCATCTGCCACACACTCTTCTTCCTTCCTTTTGTTTGCCTTAGCACAGCCAGGGCAGACTGACCTACGTGGGCATTTTTCCAAAAGCCAGAGGAAAGTAAAAAGGAATTTATTATCAAAAGTACAAAATGGTTAGATACAGTGAGGTTTCCAGTATCACTTCTCTGACCATGCTGAGATTCTGTCCCTGTCAAACCAAAGAGAACCACCTGCCTCTCCTGCTTCCTGTTTCGAAAACTTCAGCTGACCTTTCGGGATGCCTTCTATTCTTGCTTCCAAGTGCTCATCTCTCCAGATTCAACAGCTGGTTTATAAGTTGGTGTGCACTTACTGTGGGCCAGGTCTTCTGTGATGAGCACAACAGTGTCTCAGTCCTCTCTACTGCCCTACAAGGCTGGTGCTATTAGGCACTGAAGAGGAAACAGCATTTGGAAAGTTAAATGGCTGGATGTGGTGGTGCACACCTGTAATCCCAGCATTTGGGATGCTGAGGCAGGAGGATCGCTGTGAGTTCAAGGCCAGCCTGGGCTACAGTGAGTTCAAGGCCAGCCTAACTATACAAGGAGATTAAAAAAAAAAAAGTTAAATGACTTGATCAGGACCTACTGATGGGAGATGAAGGGTGAAGATTTAAACTAGCACCCTGCTTGTCACCACCCTCAAGGCAGTTTCTAAATTCTTGCCCAGTTGAAGCATCCCTTTCCTCAAGATTATGTAGATCTCCCAGTACTCTGGGAGGCTGAAGCAGGAGGATCCCAAGTTGAAACCCAGGCCTGGCAATTTATCAACTTAGCAAGATTCTGTCTTAAAATTAAAAAAACAAAACGGGATGTAGCTCAATACAAAGGCTGAGTTCAATTCGCAGTACCACAAAAATAAATATGAATAATTTAAACATAATGCACAATAAGCACTAGTCTACATTCAGCAAAGTTAGTCTTATGCAACTTCCATCAACAACTGAATCCCTTGCTTTCCACTTTTGGAGACAAGGCATTCCATGTCCTCTGTCTCCTTGTCTTGTGAGTCAATGGAATCTTCAGCAGGAAGGTCACACACCTCCAAGCTGGGAAGCCAGAGAGCCCCAGAGCCGTCTACAGTGGTAGTAGCAGGAAGGCCACTGGGGGACTCATGCCTACCCTCAGCAGACTGAGAATCTGGCATGTGTACGCAGTTCTCCCTGGCCACAGCCAAATGTGGCTCTTTCCTGGGAAGTGGAGAATGGGGTGTGGCTGGCAGATGGAATCTGAACACACTGCAGGGACAGTTTAGCAAAAGATGCTGGGACAGTGTGTGTGTGTGGTGACTCTGTGGTGAGTATGCTGAAGTTAGGGTAGAAAGGGGAGGAGGAAAAGCAATGAATTGGACTAGGGGTGTAGCTCAGTGATAGAGTCCTTGCCTAGCAGTGATTTGATCTTCGGCACTGCAAAAAATTAAAAAAATAGAAACAAAAAGAAAGGAATGGAAATGGACAGATGAGGAAAAGGAGGGACGGCTGTACCCTTGCCAAGGACTTTCAAGTCTTGCTGAGTCAGCTGGCCTGTTCAGCTGTCCAGTGTCTGTATGCAGCCCTGCTCCACTGATCCACTGGGAGGTGTGGAGCCAGGATTGGTGTGTCCTCTACTCTGAAAAGAGCACAAACCTCCTCCCCACCTGCCCCCTCCCCAAAAAGGCGGAAGGATTGGTGGTCCAGTTCTTTATTTAGAAACCTGATTGTTGAAGAACATGGGGATGCTTCTGCACCCCACCCTTTTAGCTGGGATTGTGTTTGGAAGTGATGTGCAATGGTCTCCTATCTCCTCAGCAACAGATGTGAAAGCACCTCAGCTCCGGAGCAGATTGGAGGGACAGTGGGAACAGGGCAAGGAAAAAAGAAATCCCACGGTGATCCCAGGGAAGAGGGGAAAGCAACTCCAAACAGTCACAGAGCAGGTGGGCAGTGTGCTTTCTTTGGGCCTGCTAAATTACCCCACTCTCCCAGCCCTGCCCACACAGGATCTTAGTGAGTCTCTAGGCAGGAAGAAGAGAGAGCCAACAGGTTAGGGGACACTAACAAGGAAAGCCAAGAAGGAAACGAAGGGCACATGGGAGAGCAGAAGCCATGGCCTGCAGATGTCTGCGGGTGGCTCTTGCCAGCTGCAGCAGCGCTTACCCCAGGGCCCTCTGTTCCCCAGAGCTGAGGCCATAGAGGCCCACTGCTCTGCTGTTCTCTGGTGTTTTGCCTTCACAGGGATCAAGATGTGAGGTGAGGAGGAGGCAGGGTCAGTCAGGAACACATTGCAGTGGTATCAAAAGTCAAACTCATCCAGGTCTCCCGTGCCCTCGCCATCTCTTGAGCCCCACACCCGGCGGTAATTGCTTTCCAGTTCTTTCTGCCGCTGGCGCTCCTTGTGGGCCTCTTCAGCTCCCTGCACCTGGTGGGAGGGTGAGGGTGAGCAGAGTTGCTGATGGGGAACCAAGAGAAGCGCCAGCTGCTTTAATACCCAGAGAGGCCTCAGGACTGGAGGGAAGGGAAGACAAGGGAGGAGGACCCAGCCTCCATGGGGCTTTTCCTGAGTGGCAGCCTCATCTAGGGCAGGATACTGCAGCGTGACATGCAGCAAGACTGAGTCAAGCCCCTGTGACTCAGACATGCAGCAGGCTTGGGCTGGGAGGGCTGGCAGTCCAGGACCTGAGGTAGGGTGCCTCACCAAGATGTTGAAGAAAATCTCCTTGAGGCTTTTCGTGTCCTCATCAGTCAGCCAACGTCCGTCCTCCTCCGTCCCCTCAGCCCCAGGGCGGACAATTTTGATCTCAATCTTCCCTAGAAACAAGCAGTGTGGGTAGTGAGGAGGAGGAGACTGGGAGCCTCAGGCAGTCCCCTGCCTCCCAGGTCCTCAGCTGAGGTTTCCAGTCCACCGTGACCCAGCCCCTCCACGAAGTGGCAAGCCCTTCCAACAGCTCTTAGCCAGCCGCCCTCCAGGGCCCACCTTCGGCTGTGACTCCCTCCCTCTCCAGCAGTTCTTTCACCAGCCCCTCGATTTGTTTCAGCTGTGGGTTTTCCCGTTTCATCTCGAGGACAGTCAGATCCTGATTGGGGCCTCCGTGACGGAGCTTGGTGACCCGGACCCGGACTCTGTGCTCAGGATCCTCCTCTTAGAGGGGGAGACACACAGGGAGATAAAGCAGAGCTGTGACTCCAGAGGTAGGGGCTGTGGTGGTCACCTCTCTAAGCCATCAGTGTGCCACTGGTTTCGGTGGCTATTCCATCTGAACACACATGTGGACTGACACTCAAAAAAAAGTGCTTCTGGCCCTCACTGTAGCCTTTTATTGTATCTCACCCAATAATTCTACTTGTCACCTATAAGGAAGTAACTGTTTTCTGAAGGCAACAACTAGGCCACCTGCACCAACAAAGAAGCTTAAAGTGTAGGCTGGAAAACTGGTTTGGTGTTCCATATGCTGTGACTTTTTTTTTTATACTGGGAACTGAATGTATGCTGTGACTTTAAAGACCTTTCAATGTTTATAGAAGTTTTGAAACTGGAATGTTCCATTTGGAATGTCTGATCTCCACATCTATACATGCCAATGGACACAAAGGCATGCAAGAAGGAAGAGTAACTTCAAGTGAATTCAGGCTGGTGGCTCAAGTGTGGCTGGCTACCCTGCTAGCTGGATTCTCTCCTAGGGCAAAGTCCTAGCTGTTGATTGCTGCATCTATCACAGATGTGTGGTTTCCAGCACTGAGGCTCATCACTGTTCAGTCCATATTTATATGCCAGGCACAGTGCTAGGCACTGGGGACACAGGAAAAACCAGAGATTACATCAGACATGTCTGAATAGCTGCTTTTCCAAAGCGTAAGTAGGAGTGACCAACACAGGAAGGTCAGTGGTAGAAAGGTGACAGTGAGAACAGGGCTCCTTCCAGGAGGCAGGAAGAGAATGTGCACTCTGGGGATGGAGAGAATGCAGTGCCCTCCAGGAAGAGCACCAGCTGAGGGACAGAGATAACTAACCTGGCTGCTCCTTCTCGTCCTACTGTTCTCACCTGTAGAGCGGGCTGATGGAAGAGGCTTTCTGGGGACGACCTTCCTTTTTGTGTACTTCTTCACCAGCTCAGGACTCTGTTTTTCCTCCAGCCTTTTGATGAGCTTGTTGAGAGTGGATGTCAGGGCCAGCACTGCCCGCTCACGTTCCGACTCTTTCTTCGGGCCATCCGGGTTTAGCTCCTTCTCTGTCTGGAATGCCCAAGTCGGGGTGGAGTCAAGGGTCTGGGTAGTTGAGGGCAGTGGGTCACACCTCATAGGACAGTCAAAGCCCAGGTCTCATCCTTGTCTCAAATCCCCTTTCCTCACCACCCACTTCAAGTTAAGTAAGTAACCACCACGTGGCTGTCCTGAGTGGGCGAGGCACTGCCTGTGTTCCGGCCCTATCTGCGGGAGCAGCAGCCGCAGGACCTCAGGAGCTAGCACCACGCTCACCTCCTGGATGATGCTCTCCAGCTCCCGCTCCATGCCAGCCTTCACCTCGGAACGGAGCTGCTCGCGGTCTGACGGAAGCAGTATCCCTTCCAGTTCCTTCTCGAATTCTCCCAGTAACTGCCGCTCATCCGCGTCTTCATCCTCGTCTTCATTGTCCTCTTCTCCCACTGCGCTTGGACGCTCCACATCACCCTTTTCCTTTGCCTCTGGCTCCTGGGGAGGGGCCTCTGCAGCCTCATCTGCAGGCTGCTCCTGGCCTGCATCTGGCTTTCCCTGGCAGGGGTCGGGGAGAAAGAGACAGGCAGTTTTGGGGTTTCATAACCACACGGTGGGGTGCAAACAAGGGCAGGGTGTGGAAGCAAGGGACTCAGAAAGAGTGGAGGACAGAGTCAGCTCCATTTGGCCCAGGTAGGGGTGGTTCTTCAAATGCTCCCGGCCAGGCCAGTCCCACCAATCCTTTGAGCACGGATCATACCTTTTTTGTTCCACCTTTCAGCTCCTCTATCAATCGAATCAAGTCTGCAGGACTCCGAATGACTTTGACCTGCACATTGTTCTGAAAATCTGAGATGAGAAAAGAAGCACAGACCTGTTGTGCTTTAAATTCTCTTTTGATTACTAAGAGGAGGCCACAGAGAGACCAAGGAGGGACATGATCTCTGCCTTCAGGAGCTACCCGTCTGGTAAGTGAGATGGAGCAAACACCCCACGACAGAAAGCCCTGTCCTAAGGTGGCTCACAGGAGAGGTGTGTGCTACCAAGAGCTAGTGTCCACTCTTGTGTGCATTTCTAAGATTCTTTTGGCAAAAAACAAAACCAGTTTTTAGGACTACAAAAGAGATTCTGAGGCTAACGTCTTTTCTTCCCTGGATCCTGTTCTACTCCTCCCATAAATACTAACCACTTATCATCTATTAAGTTACCAGCAGTCTGTTATAAATTATAGCTGTATCTTCATTTAATCTCACAACCACCTATGGGGATTATCACTGTTTGTTTGTTTTTGTGACAGGGTCTTGCTACACAGTTCATGCTGGCCTTGAATTCACTATGTAGCCCAGGCTGGCCTTGAACTCTCAGCCACCCCACTGCCTCAACCTCCCGAGTGCTTGGATTACAAGTGTGTGCCACCACACCCAGCTTCATTACCCACATTTAATGGGTAAGTGAAATTATCCACGAGTATGAAGTCAGTAAGTGGTAAAGCCTGGGTGCTCAAATAGTGTTGCTGTCTACAAAGACTACTAATTCAGATAAAAATAAACCCCCTGGGGCTAAGAAAGTAGCTTAATGGTACAGCACCTGCTTACCATGCACAAGGCCCTGGGTTCAATCCCCAGCACAACAAGAGAAGGAATTTCCTGATGGCCTGACTGCCTAACCTCCCTCTGGCGTTTAGGTCAACCAGCTATCTCCACAGCTGCCAGCCCTAAAATACACTTCAGCAGTGAAGGAGACATGAAGGACTGACTCACCATGTGGAGGGCCTGGAGCTGGATCTGCTGCAGCCTCAAGGTTTAGGTACTGCTCCTGATAAGGAGAAAGAGCAGGCTCAGGCACAAAAGCTTGCATGTCCACTGTGGTCTTCAGGCAATTGTTCTGGGGATATCCTTGCATCCTTAGACAGATACAGGTCACCTCATAACGATCTCCACTTGGGGAACCCACCCAATCCCAGAGAAGTGGTTGGGAAGCTGGTTCTCACCTCTGCCTGTGCCTCCTCCCCTCCTGGGGCCTGGTCCTCTGGCTCATGAAGCATCTTCCAGAAATCTGATTCCTTACTGTCATCTTTGGCTGGGCTTACACCTGAGATACAAAGGACAGGAGAGGAGAAAGGAAGAGAGCAAATGGGATGGAGTACGTTCCCTCCTCTATTACCAAGGGGTTAGGGTCTATACCTTGCAGTCCAGCCCCACCAGTCAGTATAGCACAGTAAGTTTAGAGGAATGGAAGAAGTAGAGGCTGGTTCCAGGGAATGGGTGAAAGCAGGCTTACCTTCCCTCTTCGGGGGCAACACCCCAGACTTGGTCTCACTCCACATTTGGGAATCCGGGTCTTGTAGTTCCTCTGTGCTTTTATCTTCTTGTTGTTTTGAGTCTACTGAAAAACAATGTGAGAGTAGGACAGGGGCACAATCCTACCATCTGCCTGACCACCACTCCCTGCACCCCCAGCCCTTCTCCTCACTCACCCTCTTGCTGCTGAAGGTAGGCCTTATACTCCTCAGGCTGCAGGGAGGGGTGACAGAGAATGGCCTGAGGTGCAGCACTGGGCAAGGGCCGGAGGAGCGGATGGGAGCACAGCCGAGGAGTCCGAATGGTCAGCACATAGGAGCAGGACAAGGGCTCGTCCACACGGTCAATGTAGTCTCCAGAAATGCCCGCGCCCTCGTCACAGAGGAACTGACAGGACAGAACAGGAGGATAAAGTGTAACTACCTCCCATAATTGGCTTTTGTTCTTGGAAAAGCTACCTTTTATTAAGCACTTACTGTATGTCAGGCACTATGCTTACTGCGCATGTGGCACTTTACATAGATTGGCTCATTTAACTGTCATAAAGACTCAGTGAGGGAGGGATTAGTGTCTCAACTTTGTAGCTCAAGAGACAGGTTTGATGAAGTTAAGGCATTTGTTCAACTTGACCAATGGTAAAAATGGGTACTAAAACAGCTTAACTACAAATAATCAGCAAATTTTAGTTTCATTTTCTTTCTTTCTTTCTTTCTTTCTTTCTTTCTTTCTTTCTTTCTTTTTTTTGCGGTACTGGGGATTAGTTTCACTTTCTATATATGCATATGGCAATAGACACTTACATGTATATGTATACATATCTACTTAAAAATACACTCATGGTAAAAAAAAACAACCTCACATAGTTTTAAGGTCCTTAAGTCATTCAGAATGACAGTAAATATACTGATAAATGTTGGCTTTTGATAATGCACAATTGTAATTTCCAAAGGAACTACTAAAAGTAAGGGCCGAGCATGCAGCTCAGTAGTAGAGTACTTGCCTAGCATGTGTAGTACCCTGGGTTTGATCCTCAGCACTGCAACAAAAAAGAAAAAAAGAAAGAAAAACAGATCCTACTTCTGGAAAGGCAGCAAGAAAGACTACTACTCATTTCTAGTGAAACTCTGTAACTCATGAAAATTTTAAAAATGAAACATCTAAAGTCATTGGAAATTTTTCTAAGGACATACAACAAACAACAAAATTATTTATGTTGGTGGGTTTTTGGGGGGAATTTTTTTTTGTTAAGACAGGGTCTCACTATGTAATTCATGCTGGTCTTAAACTCCTATGTAGCCCAAGCTGGCCTTGAACTCGTGGTATCTTCCTGCCTCAGCTTCCTGAGTGCTGGGATTATAGGCATACATTACCATGTCCGGCTGGAAACAGTATTTTAACTATGCAAATAATGCTGGGTTAACTGGATGTGTGCATGTAAAAGAATGAAGGTGGTGTAATCCCAGCACTTGGGAGGTTGAGGCAGGAGGACTGCTGCAAATTCAACGTTAACCTGGGCTACATAGTGACTTCGGGACCAGTCTGGACTACATAGCAAAACTATCTAAAAAAAAAAAAAAAGTGGAGCCCTACATTGCTATACAATGTACAAAAACTAACTTGAATGGATGAAAGATCTCAATGTAAAAGTTAGATGAAAATATAAGTCTTCATGGCCACATTAAAAGCTAGATAGAGTAACAATTTACTTAAGGACACTGTCAAACTGGTTAAAATTAAAACAATAATTACAATATGCTGTTTAAAGAACATATTTAAAACAAGAAAAGAAAAGAATAGGACAAAGTAGCCAGGTGGGAGACTAAGGGAACCACAACTGCATAAGGACATAGGAAAGATAAAATGGTATGAAAAATTATAACAAATAGTAACTCAACGACAGCTGTTATACTATTTTGATATCACTTTTAAAAACTTAAAAAACTACTAGAGAACATCACTTCTTCCTTAAAAGGTTCAATTTGTGAGGAAGTTAACTGTAAAACTGCATGGCATTCTTTATCTTGCTGTTGTCTGTCTCTCTTAACTTATAGCAGGGATTTTTGTCTGTTTTGTTTACTGAAATATCCCTAGCAACTAGATCAGTGGCTGGTAGAGAAGCACTTAATAAATATCTGTGGAATAAATGAGTAAATACCCCCAAAATACAAAGCACAACAACTGACAGTATAAAAAAGAATAAACAGAAAGACTATTAAGGAGTAATATGCAAATCCACAATTACAACAGGAGAGAAATCAGTAAAGATAGAAAAGATTTGAGCAGCACAAATTAACAAGCATGACCTAAAATATGGACTACATACAAGCCAACATTTTACTACACGTTCTTTACAAGCACAAAGAAACAAGAAATGGGCTGGGGATATAGCTCAGTGGCGTAAGCGCCTGCCTGGCAAGCGTGAGGTCCTAAGTTCGATCTTTGGTACAAAAAAAAAGAAAAAGAAAAAATAAGAAAATATAAGAAATTGATGTATATCAGACCATACAATAAATTTATTTAAAAAACTTTATTAGCAGATGTTTTCAGTACATGATTATTTCACTCACTGTGAGGAACTGAAGCACACAACACATTTCAATTCTTTTCTTCCCTATTTCCTCATACAACAAATTTAAAAAGACTTAAAATAAATGGTACAATTTCTCTAACTACAATGTAATTAAGCAAGAAATCAAAAGATAGCCATGAAACTTCTGAAAAACTCACAGTTCAGAGTGGAAATAGAGCTGTGGGTACTGGCCTAAGGATGGTAGTAGGTCCTGGGTTCAAGCGTTAGCAACACACACACACACACACACACACACACAAACACACACACAAGATAAAAGATATTGGAATCTGATCAGCTATTGTTTCACCTATATATAACTACCAATTTACTAAAACCATAGGAAAGGAAGACTAAGAAATGCTTGGCATGGTGGTGCATGCCTGTAATCCCAGCCCTGGGGAGGTAGAGGCAGGAGGATCACTGTGAGTTCGAGGCCAGCCAGGACTGCATAGTGAGACCATGTTTCAAAAAAAACAAAACAAAACAAAAACAAAAGACTAAGAAATATATTAAAAGGCACCCTAGGGATGCCATCAATAAAATCAGGTTATGTAAAACCAAAGTGTTTAAAAAAAAACATTTTTTTTCAAAATAAATTAAGGGGAATAAGAAAAGATGAAGGGGTTATCCGTGATTAGAGATTTAACTGCCATGAAAACCCAATGTATCACACAGACTTTATTTGGATAGGGTCAAAGAACAGAATCAATCATATAAATATGTATGTGATGCAAAATATAAGAATTAGAAATATTGAATATTTCATGATAATAAGAAACTGTATATGTGTGGTGGTAGGGATTGAACTCAGAGCCTTTGAACTAAACTATATCCCCAGAACTTTATTTTTAATTTTGAGACAAGGTCTTGCTAAATCACTAAGTTCTCCAGACTGAGTTTGTACTTTCAATCTTCCTGCTTCAGGCTCCCAGAGTACTGGGATAACAGGTATGCGGTACCATACCTGGTTTAATTTTCTTTTCTAATTTTTTTTTTAAACTATGAGCCAAAATAGACTTCTGTCCTTTAAAAAATAAAATAAAATTATTGATATTTGAAAAAGTGCTATGGCCTTTAGTTACATTTTTTAAAGAGCCCTTAGGGATAAATATGGAAATATTTATGGGTGAAATAATCTGATGTCTGTGATTTACTTCTAAATAATCTAGTAGGAGGCTGACAAGAAGACAAATGAAATGGTCTAGCTATGTTTGCTGAAGACAGTTGATAATCTAGGGGTTCACTATACAATTATCTCTGGTTGTACATGTGTTTTATTTTTAATTTTTATTTTTACTGTTTTTTGAGTCAAGTTCTCACACTGTAATGTAAACTGGCCTTGAACTCATGATCCTCCTGCCTCAGCTTCCCTAGTGTTGGGATTATAGGTGTGTACCACCATACCTGGCTTTTATCTTTTGGGAAAGGGCCTTATGCTGCCCAGCGTGAACTCAAACTTCTAGACTCAAATGATCCTTTTGCCTTAGCCTGTTAACTACAGAAACATGCTGCAATATTAGATTAGATCCTCCCCGACGTTTTTTTCTTTAGTTCTGGGGATTAAATCTATGTCATACATGGTAGGCAAGGACTCTACTATGAAGTTAGATCCTATCCCTTGGCTTGATTTTATATAATGGGTTTTTGTTTTTTCTTTTTTTTGGTACTAAGACTCAAACTCATATAATGTGTTCTTTTTTTATATATAATATGTTTTTAAAAGACAAGTGTTAGCTGGGGATTTAGCTCAGTGGCATAAGCACCTGCCTCACAAGCACAAGATTGTGAGTTCGATCCCCAGTGCCCAAAAGACAAGCTTTAAATTATATATAATTTATATCTGAGATTACAGTTGAGATATATTTACACTTGCCTATATGTAAAAAAAAATTTTTTTTTGAGACAGGGTCTCGCTATGTGGTTCAGGCTGACCTTGAGCTCACTTTGTAGCCCAGGCTGGTCTCCAATTTGCAATGATCCTCCTGCCTCAACCTCCCAAATGCTGAGATTACAGGTGTACACCATCGCACCTGGCTCAAAAATTGGTTCTTCAAGAGACTAAAACCGACTTCTGGTGAGACTGATGAATGACAGATGATGGAGACAGAAAACAGACCAGAAGATCTCAGGAGCAACTCTATGCCAAGAAATCTGAAAAATCACGTGAAATACACGAATTCCAAAAAACCACAACTTTTAAAAATTGGCCCAAGTTAAAATAGAAAACTTGGAACAGTCTTAAAACTACCAAAGAAAATCAACCAGTAATTTAAAATCCTTCTGCAGGGGAAACCTAGGCCAAGATGACTTTACAGATGAATTCCAACACTCAAAGAATAAAAAGCTCCAAACTTACAGTCTTCAGAATATATAAAAAGTGAGAACATTTTTAACTTTACTTTTAAGGCTAGCA
>PVJX010045811.1:0-12563 GCA_004027295.1 Dolichotis patagonum | reverse complement strand
CTCCCCCACAGGCTCCTGGGTTCCTCACAGGGTCCTAACTCCCCTCTGTGGGCTCCTGGCTCCCTAAGTTGTAAGGCGAATGCTGGGTTGGCCACCCCGGAGCCTGTGGAATCTCAGGCAGGCCAGGCCTCCGTGCCTTGTCCCAGGCAGGTCTCCAGGAGGTTCCCTGCGAGTGAAGGGCCTATAGATCCCAAAGAGTCAGGCCAGAATGTTGATTTCTGAAAAGTTCCCGGTCCCAAACAGACCTGGCCAAGATGCCATTCTCCACAAGATTCCCAAACCAAACAGCCCGGGCCACTCTATGGGTCCGAGAGTTTCGGGTCCCAAAGAGACAGCCTGAGATGCTGCTTTCTGGGAGATTTCCTGGTGGTGAAGGGCGGGGCTACAGGCCCAAACAGACCTGGCCCAGATGCCAATCTCCAAAAATTAATATTAACATCTTTAATGACTATATGCTTCTTAGACTCTGGGGTAGGGCACTTGGTGACCAAGGAGACCAAGGAAGTTTTAAGAACAAAAGGAAAAATTAAGGCTTTAATGAAAATGGGTCCATTCTCCAAAGAGATCTCATTTTGGAGACCTTTATCGAGGTCTAGAATGTGTGGTGCCTGGTTCTGTGCCTGAATCTGGAGAGACTGAAGTTGGTGAGATGCAATCCTACCCTCAGTGAGCTCCGTGTCTTGCTCTCCTGCTAACTCTCATTGATGTGAGCTCTGCTCCTCACTGGACTACTCTGCAGAAAGCCTGGGGATAAATCCAAGTTGAAATCCTCAGCAAAGGCCTTCTTCACCTGAGACCCCTGTCAGCTAAGATCCGCTCCCCAAATAGAGGTCTAATGAAGCGTAAATGTCTTAATAATGTCTGGCTCTGAGTTGAACGACATTTGTCATCCAATGCATGGGGGCCTGTTCTCCTTACAAGCCACATTTCAGTGTGGTCTCATTTCCCTGGAAAGCTACACAGGCCCCATTACACCAAACTTTAGATGACTTGCTCATCTTTTCACCAGAAAGATCAATTGTCAATTGTTGTTTCAGAGGTAAATTCTGGATAATTGCTTTATTCTGATCTTTTCCAGTATCATCCTAGGAATTGAATGACCATTTTCTTTTATTGTGAGATTGGCTATCATACAAAAATCCAAAAATGTTAGTTCTTTTGGAAAATTAGCAACTCTGGCAAACTGTGGACCACGTTCTTTGAATAGCAACTATCTAGATTTGAATAAGCACTATCTCCTCGGGAAAGAGCAAAGCTTTGAAAATCCTGAAACTCCTCATTTACCACTATCTGTCTTTTACCATAGCACATAGAACCTTTTGCATTTATATTATTTCTAAGAGTCACTGGGTATTTGACTTTGTGAAGCCTAAGTTAGAGTCTCTGATCATTGCACCTTCTTTCATAGTGATCATTGTTTTCCTCCTTTTCTGCCTCTTCCACCTCTCCTCCCACATCATCTCCTGCTTGGAAATTTGGCCAGGTAGAATTGTGTATCACATATAATGCACATCGGGTAAAATGTATGCACAATGTCCATTTCAGCACAGTCCTCTAAACCAGCAGATTCTGGAGTGTGGATTTTTTACCAGGAGAATCAGCATTGCCTGGGAATTGATAATGAAGGCAATTTCTCAGGCTCCAGCTGGGCCTACTGAGTCAAAAGATCTGGGAATCTTGTTCAAAATGGGCTTGTGGAAAAACACTTACTTCACTGGCTCGTGTCAGGATAACATAAAGTCTCTTTGTTTTTCCTCATGTGCACGTACGTGGAAGTAAAAGGAATGTCTGTTTGCAGTCCAGAAATCACCACTTTGTGAGGTGTCTGCGGGCCTGTTAGTGGAAGTCTTGTTCACTTTCAGTTTGGTAAGACCTCTGTTATGGTCTGGGAGCATCTCTTTCTCTGTCACTGGCAATAACATAGAAAGGGATAGAAACTCTCCCAGTGGTCTGTTAGTTCTTAATGAAATAGTTACTGTGTAGCGCTTTTCTTGTATCTTGGGTATAATCTTTTCTCTCCAAACAGATGGTAAGTTCCTCACAGACAGGAGCTTGAATCTCAGCAATGCCTAACTGACGGATTTCATGAAACAACTTCATTTGCTTTCTTAACCAAAGATTTCGTGGGCACCAGAAAACTCAGTTCTCAGTTCGACTGAGGATGCCTGAAAAGAACTGCCAAAGTAGTTCCTAATCATGCCATCTTAAGTACAGATACATCTTATCAAATGGCCTGGAGAATCCTCCTTATTGTCTGAGGGTCCAGGTTCCTGAGGATCTTGAAGCTTGGGAATAGTTTTCTCCCTAGCATGAGGACCACCATGCCTTCCTGGGCCAGGAAAAGTGGAATTCAGATTCTAGCATTCTGGGTTACCTTAGAGTCAGCAGCAAGTGATGTTTGATAGGTGACACTTTGATTATGTGTTACTTAGTAGGTGCCAATGCCTTTTGGGTTAATATACTATTGGACTTCTGGATTAATATATTATTGGACTTAGTACAATATAGCCACTTAGCACTATATTGAGTTGGGTTGTATTGATTCTTCCATACTCCCTGCTTCTTAAACCCAGCAATTCAGGCACAGAAAGTGTAAGGAATATGTCAAATGGCCACTACGGAGGTCATTCATTTAGTTAGTCACTTACTCCTTAGCTCATTTCATCATTCTGTGTACTCCCATTAAGCTCTTGCTGTATGCCAGACAGTGAAAGTCTGTGTGCATGTGTGTGTGTGTGTGTGTGTGTGTGTGTGTGTTATGAATTTCTTTCCTGGTATGCTCCAAACAATGGCTTTGATACTTCTGTAATTGATTACATTAGTTAATTTTATTCATAATATTGGGGACACAAGAAGTGAATGTAATTGAATGATAATTTGTGAATTAATATTTCAAGCTAAGACCCTTGCATGTTGCAGTGGTATGAGAATTTGGAAACTTACTCCCCTCCTTTAAACTGGGTAGGCTTACAGCCTGACAATGAGTGCTTCTGGATTCTGGAAGACTACTGCCCCAATTTTATTCTAGCCCTTGATGTATTCATTAGATGCTGAAAACTCTAACCTTCGCTCTCTTCCTTCATGACTCTTTCTTTATGCTGGGTCAGAGAACTGATGAGAAACTTGTCTTCCTTTTCTCTTGGAGGCTGGCTTTCTCTTCTTTGTCTCTTGGGTTTGCACACAGACAGGAAGGCCTAGGACAACACTGAGAGGAAGGGAAAGGTATTTGATGGAAGGTATATATTTCAAACATCTCTTTCTGCTACCTTCATTCTCTGTTCAGTTTTTAGGTTAGCTACAGGCACTGGAGGAATCCTGGTGGAGAATGGGAAGGAGGAAACTTTATTTACTGACAGACAACAATCTCAGCCAATCTCACTCTTTGTGGAGTGGGAAACAAAGGGCTTCTTTAGGTGGAAGGGGTTTGCTGCAGAGACCATGCCTCCAGTTTCTTCTGAGTACCTAGACACTGTGGTGACCATGGACATTGGCAGCCTTTTTTCTTCTGAGGATGCAGTAGCTTCTGACTTCATTCCTTTGGTTATTTGAGAGTCTCCATTGGGAGATGGCTGTGGGTGGGCTGGTGAAGCATGTTGCTCATAGCCACGGCTGAGAATTTATATTTTGGGCCAGACCCTCTGGTCCAACTCCTAAGACCTTTGATGATCTAGCCCTAGGGCCTTGCTGGACCTATTTCTTAGAGCTCCTGCCTTCTCCTTTTTCTTCTCCCAGGGTCCAACCACATAGAAGCTGATTACTTTCCCAAAATATTCCATATTGGTTGGTACATTGGGGCTTTTGCAATTTGCCCTTTGGATCAGTTTATCTAGCTAAACATACTCTCACCTTTCAAGGTTCAACTCAAGCCCAGACAGAGCCTTACCTCTCCCACTTCTCACCAGTCCCAGGTAGAATTAACTACTTTTTCCTTAAGTTCTGTCCAGGCCCATGCTGTGGGATTTATCATAACGTTCTGTCATTGTTGTTTTATAAACAAAGGGGTACCCTGGCGGTGTTTAAAAGCAGAAACTTGGAAGCAAGACTCCATGGACTCAGTAAGAGTTCTGCAACTTACCATTTATATAATCTTGGTAACATGAGTCTTTCTGTTCTTTGTTTTCCCATTTGTGACTTGAGGGTTATAACAGTTATACTGCCATATAGGTGAAAACTTGACCTATCCTAAAACACTAGCATATCTGAACAAATTGGAGTGAGTCAATCATGCATCTGAATCCTAGAGTATTAGTGTTTGTGGCTGCAGCCAGGGAGTCTAGAGACTCTGCTGGTACTCCCTCCACCATGATGGCAACTTGCCAGTTGGATCATTATTAGTCCATGGGGCAGACTGTGCACATTGCTATCAGTGAAGGTGCCCAGAAGCTGGACCCAAGGAGTGCCTACTTATCTGACACCCAACTTTTGTTATGTTGTAACATCCCTTCCTTTTAATGACAATACTATTTTATATGATAATCCTGTTTTTGGTAGTCAGCATTATTTGTTTGTAAGCAAAAAACAATTAATAAGAAGAATAAATTTTAATTTATAAAACATTATTCAAATTCAATAAGGTATTTCATGAATGAATTGAACTTCTCACTTTCCAAACAAAAATATTACAGCATTTCATTTAAAAACATTTTTAGTGCAGATGAAGGATCCAACTGCATGTATAGTAACAAGTAAAGTCAATGTTATGGTTTATATCTAACGGCCCCCCCAAAGCTTCATACCATCAAAGGTGGGGTTCCTTAAGGTGACTGGATTAGTGGGGCTCATAGCTGTCTTGCTGTTAGGGGGATGTTTTGTCTTGAGTGGCCAGCAGGGTCGTGAGATGGGTGATGGAGATATTAACAAAAGACAAGACATATAGGAAAAGGAAAGTTATGACCAGGTGGGATGAAACACCTCTGATGGAGGGGAAGCCACAACCCAGTGTGGTCTGCGTCTTTATTTATATACAATGTAAAAAGGGGGGAAGCACACAATGGGGCTCAAAGTAAAAGGTCTCAGTGTTTTGCTGAGAATATGGACAGCGACACATTTGCAGAGCTCCCTGTGCTGTAGTTAACAGGGAGGAACACTGGGGGACGGGACACTTGCTGAGATGCAACTGAGCTAGAGGTCAACCTGTTTACATGGTCTGCCTCTGGTCATGTTCCTGGGACTGGCTGTGCTCTAGTCCCAAGGAGTTTGCTGACCTCAGGTTCAGCTGTAGCTCAAATGCTTCCCACAGAAGGAGGCCTGGTCAGAAGAGGTGGGTCACTGAGGGAGTGGCCTGGGTGAGTTTATTTCTGTTCCCCTCTCAGTCCTTCTCTTAGTTTCCTGTCCATTGTGCTCTGAGCAACTGTTCCTCTGCCATGTCTTCCTGCTTTGGAGCCAGATGACTATGGACTGAAATCTCTATAATCTGTAAGCCAAAATAGAACTTTCCTTCTTAAATTGTGAATGTTGGGTATTTTGTCCCAGGGATGGAAAGAAGTTCTCTTTCTTCACATTTAATGTAATTGTTCTATTACTGTTTATTTGGAATATACAGTTCAAATACAAGAATATGTTGTACTCTAGTCCAGGTCCTATAGATGTGAACTGCATCTGAGATGAGTTGGAACAATTCCAGACTACTATTGATTTATTCTTCCCAAGAACTCATAACTGAGTCTGGACTGTTGGAGGCCAAGTGTGTGATTAAGACTTTTCTGAACTAACTTTTATTTTAGTCGATTGTGTCTTTATAACAAACTACCAGGAACAGACTATGTATGAAGGAAGGACAAGTTGAGTTTGGCTCTTGGTTCTAGAGATTCAGGTCTAAGATCAGGCAACTCCATTGGGTTTGAGTCTCTGTCAAGGGAAGTACATCATAGCAGGAATGAGTAGAGAGCACAGTAGTGCATTGAACCAGGAAGGAGAAAGAAGACAGAAGAGAGAGAGAGAGAGAGAGAGAGAGAGAGAGAGAGAGAGAGAGAAAATCCCCATACCTTCTTTGGAGTCACACCCCAAATCTTAAAAGTTCATAGCAACTCCAATACCATCGTAACTTTAAGAAATGAGTTTTTGGAGGACCCCCATCATTGAAACTACAGAAACTTCAATGTTGAATGTTTATTAAAAGACAATGAATATGTCCTAATTTGAAGATTATATATATGTAAAGCTCATTGGTAGCCACAGAAATGATGAAGTCAACAGAGACTTTTGTAGTGTATTTTATCACTGATATTGTTTGAACTGGTGTGGGTGGTAAATAGAGAAGGCATGTTGGGGTTTAGTTGGTCTTACTAATGTTTTCAATTTTCCATGGCATACCGGTAGCTGATATGTGAAGTGGTAACTTCGCCCTGCCTTGATTGATATGCCACTGGTGGGCCTGAGCCCAAAGATAAAGAGCGGCAGAGCTCAGAACAAGTGGGAATAAAAAATAATGAGCCCTTGACTCTGACAGAAGAAGATACTGGAAAATACATTCAAGGATTCAAGTGAAAAGATGAGAAGAACATTGGAGGAGCTTTGATGATAGCACAGAGCAAAGGAAGTTTTCTGTAATACAAACCATGATTCTTACATCTCGAAGTTTTGTAGATGAACTGAAGGGGCTTGTGACTGTTGAGAGCTGAATTAGAAGATTCAACGTAAGAGATATTTTAACCTCAGAGCAAAATCGTAAAGAGAAGAAATCATGGAAAAAGTACTTACATAAATTGTTATTTGGTACACAAATTATTTGGTGTATTTGTATGTGAGACTTACTATATTAATAGGATGTCCGGAATGAGCAAAGTACAGATGGAGAAAAGAAATTTATCTGAACTGATGAGAGAATTTAAAGCTAAAGAAAATACTGAAGTGTGCAGAATAAGCAGTAGGAAATACTAAGGAGAAAAGCCACATAATGATACATTCTGGTGAAACTGCTGAACTTAAAGGGTAAATAGAAAATCCTATAAACTGCAGGATAGAAAAACAGTTACTTACACAGAAAAAAAAAGAAGAATTGAATTGTCATTTGAACATTTTTGGGCAATATTTCAAACCAGAAGACAGTGTAATAATGTCTCTATATACCTCCAAGAGAAAGTTTGTGCCTGGAGATTTTATATGCAGCCAAGATACTATTCACCTGCCAGGCTGAAAAATGCCATTTATGGTTCTGTAGTAAGTCAGAGGAAGGATATATCTGACTCACCATGTACTATGTGAGACAAATACATGAGAAAGGATTCTAAACCAAGGAATGCACAATGCTGCAATCAGCTAGGATATGTGACGTAAGAGTTAAGTGAAGGTGTTGAAGTAGTGAGACCCATCACCTGGATAATTCTTCCTAAGTAAATGTACTAAACTGGTCTCTTAGTCCTGGGTAGAGGGAAAGCAAAAACGGTTGATCAGTTTCATCTTATGGAGTATAAGGAGGAGGAAGAGAGAGGAGAGAGACAGGACTTGTTTCATAACTCTCTATTAACAGTGGAGCCTCATTCTCAGTAAGGCCCAGAGTTGACTTATTGCTGTCTTGAAATGAATAATATTTCTGAACTAGAGGCCTTGCACTGAAAATTATATAGCAGGTCCTAAACAGAGAGCTCTGATCAGCTAAATTTCAAACTCAAATTGGCCAAGTTAAAATACAGAGGACTCTGAGTTCATTTGAGTTGAAAAGAGAATTTTCTCTTAATTATTAAGTGGTGGTTTGGGAACTCAGTTACTTTAAAATATAGAGGAGTAGAAATCTAGGTGTTTGATCACTAGCTTCCACTTCAGAACGGAGAATTGAACACCCTCTTCTGCATATCTTCCTGGGACCCGTCACAGAGATGGTGCTTGATGCAGATAAAAGTAAAACATTGCCCGCTGTCTCTCCCATACTGCACACATCTCTGGCAAAAGCCACCACTTTTGAAGAATGGCTGTTTTCCTAGGTGATGGAAAGCGTTCTATGTATAGAAGGCAAATACTCTCTGATATTTAGATTTCAATGAAAACATTTTTAAAAAGTGCCAGACTCTGCTACAAGCTTCCAGAAGATGAGGGATAAATAAATCGGGGCCACTAGTCAATTTTAGCAAGAGCTGGTCTCCACTCTTAAATCCTCCTTTTCTATGTCTTGTGTTTTCCTTCTAGCTGTCTAGGTTTTGCTTTACTCCATGTATTTCCTTTCTAACCAAAGAATCTCCTTTACTTTATTATTTCTACTGAGGTGCCCACCAGTGGATTTTGCTGTCCTGATTCCATATTCTTTTCTAGAACGCTTCTGATGTATTTTGCAGAATTCTTCCTACCTACATCCCCAGAGCTAGGATGGAGCACAAGTCCAGATGATGACTCACTAGCTGCGGAAGGGGGACCACATGTTTTGCAATCCAAATGGGATGGTTTCAAAAGGGGAAGGGGCATGATTAACATTTATGTAACTCAACCACATAGATATAAATTCTTTTATGTAGAAACAAATATGTGCTCATCATAGTAAAGAGGAGCCACTTGACCCCAACAAATCTGAGCAGAATGTGCAGCTCGTATTCTGGGCAAACAAGTGCCTCTTCCAGGGGTTCCTAGAAGAGATGAGCTCTTATTTTGACTGGGAGCTGTAAGAAGTGAAAGGCTGGGGATTTCTATAGTCACTATAGACACACTGTTCGCTGATGATGAGTCAGGGAGCCAGAGAGTAGGAGAAGACAGACTGGGGAGGGTCCCAGAAAGTCAGAAGTTGAGCCCTGATACTACAGGTCTCTGGTCCCTTTCAGTCTCTCAGCTATAGGACAGCATCTGTCACAGCCTTACCTCTTTATGGCACTTTCCAAGTAGGCCTGATCTGCTCTAACCTCTGAGCTGAGCTCATAGGATGTTTTAATTTTCCTATGGAATATCTTCTTTGAGAAATCCTACCATTGTTTTAGAATGGATTGCAGTGACTCTAAAGCAGCTGTGTCCACATGTTCAGTTTTAGTTATTTGGTCATTTAGTTAGTACCCATTTTATTCCATTCATTGGGCATGGAAACTTTGATTGCTCTCTTATGTCTTCCTTTATAGCCGGAATTGAACAAGTTCATTTCCTCCTCTAGATCCAGCTGGAAACTTTCAGATCCTCTTGGAGCTAAGTCTTGCTTTCCATTCTTCCTCCTGACTCGAAACCCTTGATGAAGCATTGTTGGATTGTGTTGACAGAGTCTGCACAGCTCAGGTCTACTTCAAATGATTTTACATGTAAAAATACTTATGATTATAAAATAAACCTACGATAATGAAATACCATAATGGAAATAGAAATGCTTTTTCTATAATTTTGTGTTATAGTGATGTATACTTCTGTAATAAATGCATTATACAAGATCCAGTGGAATGTTCTGTAACAATGATAAT
Source organism: Dolichotis patagonum (assembly GCA_004027295.1). NCBI lineage: Eukaryota > Metazoa > Chordata > Mammalia > Rodentia > Caviidae > Dolichotis > Dolichotis patagonum. Next base: position 3,201 of record PVJX010045811.1, on the reverse strand, counting down.
TTTTTATTTTAAAATGAAAAAGTAAAAATTATGATACAGAATTTCAAAACAAAATAATAGATTAACAATGGTTAATATATTGCACATCATTATCTTAAAGCATTTGTTCAGATTATAAAATATAGGCATGAAATAAATGAACAAAAATCAAACAATGGAAGTAAAAAGCTTCTTTTTGATGAACTGAGATTAGTAATATAGTTATCTATCTTGTGCGTGTATATATATACTAATAGATGCCATATATATACATATATACTAAATAAATGCCATATATATAGATAGATATATGTATAGATATAGATATGGATATTCTTTTCAATTCTGCAATTTGGGTTGTTTCTGAAATTTAGCTATTACAAACTGTGCTGCTATAAACATGGGTACACATATATCTCTGTATTATGTTTTCAATTCTTCTGGAAAAATACCCAGAAAAGGAATAGTTGGATTAAAGGGGACCACCAAGTCTAGTTTTCTTGGCAAATCTCCACACATATTTCCATGATGGTTATACCAGTTTACACTCCCACCAACAATGGAGAAGGGTTCCTTTTTCCCCACAGCCCTGCCTGCATTTGTTATTGCTTGATTTCTTGATGATAGGAATTCTTTCTGGAGTGAGATGAAATCTCAGTGTTGTTTTCATTTGGATTTCTCAAATTATGAATACTATTGAACATTTTTCTTCATTTAAGAAGTGCATATTCATCTCAGATGCCCATTTTTGCATTGGGTCTTTGAATTTGAGAGGACTGGCTTTTTAATTCTTTATATGTTCTAGATAGAAGTTCTGAGGGGCAGCTGGCTAAATTTTTTTCACTTTCTGCAGGTTTTCTCTTCACTCTATGGGCGATTTCTTTTGATGTGAAAAGCTTTTTAATAAGAAGAGATCCCAGTTGTTGATTCTTTCACTGTACTTCCTGTGTAGTTTGCATTTTATTCATGAACTCTTTGCCTACCCCTACATCTTCAAGATTCTACTTACCTGGTCTTCCAGTAGATTTAATGTTTCTGTTTCAATATTTAGATCTTCGATCCATTTTGACCTTAGTTTAGTGCATGGTGATAGACATGAGTCTAGTTTTAGTCTTTGGTATGTGGAAAGCCACTTTTTCCAGCACCATTTACTAAAGAGGCTATCTTTCTTTCAGTGAACATGTTTGACCCCTTTGGCAAAGATAAGGTGGCTGCGTGTCTTTGTAACTGTGTCTGCATCCTCTAATCTATTCCACTGATCTTCAGGTCTGGTTTTTTGCTAGTACAATGCTGATTTTATCACAGTAGTTTTGCTCTGATCAATATAATTTCTTCTTTTTTATGAGCTTTGGTCTTGACTGCTCTTCTTTTTTTAGAAGCTTGAAGTACAGCATTAGACTATTTATTTGTGCTCATTCTGTTTTCCTGATGTGAGAATTTTCTGCTATGTATTTCCCTCCAAGGACTATTTTCATTTCATCCCATAGGTTCTGATATGTTGCATCTGCATTTTCATTTGATTGTAGATATTAGCAATCATAATTACAAATTAATGATGAATGATATTTTGATATATCTACACAATAATGTATATACAAATATCTGTAACTTTTATATTAATTATGCAAGTATTAATGATATTACTATAGTCTGTTACCCATATTGAAAATAGAAAAAAAAATTCCAATTGAGATTAGTGCAAGTAAAAGTGATAAATCTTTCCCACCTAGAGTCCTGGATCCCAGATTAATAACCCCTGCCTTAATCAACACTGATGTAGCTACTGGGCAAATTTTCCAAAAATTTTCACCTTGTCACTTCTTTCCTCATTGTACTATGGATGTCTAGTACTTATTGGAACAAAATTAAATCCCTAAGCTTATCCTTCAAGTAACTGCATGATCCCTTCAATATTTCTTCTTGGAACTTTCACCATGAATTGTGTGATGTAGAAAGGCTGAATTTGTTAATGTCCTGAGAATGTAGGATACCTGTATGTTTTATAAGGGGTACTTTATTTGCCAGTGAAAAAAACAAAATTTGCTTAAGCAAAAAATGAGTCAAAGTTGAATGGATTCAGTTACACAAATAATGCTTCCCTGTATCTTTCTAAATCATTTGAGTCTTTTCTTCAGCCCTGTCTTAAATTTAGTCACCATCTCCCTTATCTTACCTTGATAGCACTACAAGTCCAGTCTTTCTTGATAAATGGTGTTAAGAAAAGCTCTTGGAATTTCTAGCTGGCATAAAATTTGAATTATATCTCTTTCCTTGAATTCGCTTTACTGAAAACAGTCTAAATATTCTTTCTGACCAGGTCTTGGTCACTTGCCTAGTCCCAGAGCTGAGAATGAGCTCAACCTACTTGATCTCATGGAAAAACAAAGACAGGGTAGACTGCAAAGCAAATCAGGTTGCAAGTCCTTAACCTAGATAGGAAAAAGAGCCGATATGTGCTATTCCTTTAAAAGTGGGTTCTAGTTCTTCTATAACATACATTCTTTCTCCATACTTGCTGTTGTTTAGAGGAAAGTAGATGAGATCAGTGTTATCGTTGAGCAACTACTGTATGCCACTGGCTTTACTCGCATCTCCAGGCTTAGAATTTATAGTCAAAGTTTGTAAATATAGCAGTATAATTTGATTTATTTCTCTATAATCAAGTTGAACTTGTTCTTTGTGGGAGTATTTTTTATAAGAATATGTCAGAGTTGTCTACTTAAAGCTACATTTCTCTTTGGGTCAAACTCCAGCCCTCAAATTTATTTAATTCAAGGATGAAACTCCCTGTCAAGGCTGATCTTCTCAGCAATTTCTCCTGGTCTCTTTTCTTCTCTAGGATGGCACCTGAATTCAAAGGGAAATACACATGGTGCCATAGCAGCAGGGAAAGGTGTCTTGTTGTTGGTTCTCACCAACCTCAGCTGGGCTCCCATTTGTCCTTGCGTGGACTACATTGTGATGTCTGTGTGCTTGATCCAAAGGTTCCTCCCTTTCTGCATAGATTCTTTCTGCCTTCTTTTGTGTCCCTTCCCTGGCACACAAAGAAGTGTGGCCCTCTGGGGGAACCATGAGTGCTTTCTCAGAGCTCTCCACACATGCCACAAGCTTCCGTATCTGCTTCATCTTCCTGCTTTCCAGTGGGTTCTTCCTGGGATTACTGAAGTTGGGAAGCTGTTTGGCTTTAATCATACCCTGAATTCAGGGCACCTGATTTTGCTA
>PVJX010045810.1:0-12565 GCA_004027295.1 Dolichotis patagonum | reverse complement strand
AGACAGGAGGATAAATGGGGCTTGTATATATGGTAGATGAGAGAAGAAAGTTTTGAAAGCTAAGTAGGCACATGTGATGGATGGGTAGAACCTAAATTGTGCTGAAGGCCTGGGTAGTATGGAGACTTAGCTGATAATGAGTCTGGACATGGTCAAGTTCTGCTGAAAGTACAAATTTGGTCTGATCTCATCCTTCATCAGTTTGGATCTTGCAGCCACTGTTTATTTCTCTACTATTTACATCCTTGTGGCCATTACCAGCATTTTACTTTGTCTGGATGCTCTTGGACTGGAAGACTCCAGAGCAAGGTAAGACTCATGGACCTAGAAGAAGAATACGCCACCTTAACCTGCAACCCTGCATGGTGAGTCCCACTCACCAGGCCACAGGTCTCTTCTCCATGTTCTTGGAGCCATAGGAGCTAGTGTACCTGAGACTATCCTGGGGCTTCTTCCTTTATCACCTCACTAGCAGAGTTGTGGAACCTCTGAACTGATAAGAAAACTCTAGGTGAATGAGAGGTATCGTAGTATGGCACATGCTAACTCACTTTCCTATGGCATTTTTGTTTCAGGTGGCAGGCGTTCAGCCTGGGTAAGGAACTGGTGTGTCTGGACTCACATCAGGGACTATTTCCCCATAATGGTAAGTGTCTCTTCCCTAATATGTCCCTCCAAGATCCCCAAATGCTACACATTTACACCAAATAACTAGGATTGTGTGTAAGAGAGATGAACATCTCAGAGACAGTCTCAGTCTAGGCTAGATAATTTCAGCATCCTCCATACTCTGCTAAGATATTTGGACACCCTTGGCATGACCTTCCAGACTCCACAGGTAGAGGACAAGTAAGGTTTAGCACAGTTTAACAAACATATATTGAAAGCCTCCTCTGACTTACTTATTTGGGCTACAGAGGAGTGAATAGGATGTGATTCTCTACCACCAAGGAGCTCACCTTTAATGGGGAGGACAGACAAGTATATAATGACAATTTGGTGAAAGGCACAAAAGTAGTCCAGATTGGATATTAAGGATATGGTGCTATCTAATCAGAGTTTTCAAGGTTCAATAAAAGTTAGCTACAAGTTTGTGGGCATTAAAAGAATTTGGAGAAAACATCAGGATAGTGTTCTAGAAATATACTGCTCTGCTGCCTGCCCCCCCTCCCCCATGTACTTTGGAGTAAACAAAAAACACTATCCTGATTCTTTAAGCAGAACTTCCTGGCCTTTTCACATAACAGTGCTAAAAAACAATTAGTCACGTGCATAAAGCACATTGACACAAATGACCAAGACTACTTGAAGTCACAGGCAAGTGGCCAGACCATTGTACCTGGCCCAGGTCCTGCCTTATCATCATAGAGCCGAAGAGACCTATCTCTTGGCCTCCTGAAACCTGGGCCTACTTTATTTATTGGAAATCACTATTTCAGAAAGCACCCCAACCCCTGAAAGATCATCATGTAGCTCATTTTGTGCCCTTTGGCCTTTCTCTCCATGCCTATAGATCCTGAAGACTGAAGACCTGTCACCTGAGCACAACTATATAATGGGGGTTCACCCCCATGGCCTCCTGACCTTTGGTGCCTTCTGCAACTTCTGCACTGAGGCCACAGGCTTCTCAAGGATCTTCCCAGGCATCACCCCTCATTTGGCTACCCTGTCTTGGTTCTTCAAGATCCCTTTTATTAGGGAGTACCTCATGGCCAAAGGTGTGTCTGACCATACTGGACCTTCTGGTCCATTTCTTTCCTTGAAGATGCAGCTTTTTAGGTCACCCATTATCACATATAGTGGTTCAAAGTATGTGCACTGGAGGCAAACTGCTTAGGCTTGAACATTGGCTCTCACCACTTGCTGTGTGATCTTAGGCAAATTAGAAAACCTCTAAGGGCCTCAGTTTCCTCATTTATAAAGTAGTGCTGATAGTAATAGTATGACCTCAGATGTGGCATAAAGAGATAATGTAAGTAAAGCAATTAATACCTGGTCCAGACCATGTGCTCAATAAACAATAGCTGATGTTACTAATGGAAAAAGAAAGAGTAGAATTCTAGTTGAAATTCAGATAGTCCACCTGGGAATCCCATTAAAAACCCTCGTGCTGTAGTTTCCAGTCAGTGCCTTTTGTAAAGTGTAGGTGATGGCCTCAAAGTGAAATGTGCTGTTTGTCTACAACCTTCTCTTCACATTCTTTAGTCCCAGCTAACGGAGCCTCTTCTCTTAGGATGCATGAATACAAACAAGCCAGTGTGTTCCCTCTCTGCTACTTTCTCTTCTCCTGATCAGTTTGTTCCTCTCTGTTCACCTTGATTCTCTCCAGGCGTGTGCTCTGTGAGTCAGCCAGCCATCGACTACTTGCTGAGCCATGGTACTGGCAACCTTGTGGGCATCGTAGTGGGAGGAGTGGGAGAGGCGCTACAGAGTATACCCAATACCACCACCCTCATTCTCCAGAAGCGCAAGGGGTTTGTGCGCACCGCCCTCCAGCATGGGTAGGTACCTCCCAGAGCAGGAGTAGGTGACCCTCTTGGAGTAGTATGAGCCTGTAAATGACAAGACAAGTCCCACACAAATCTTTCCTCGAGGAACTTTCTAATGAATAGAAGAGATGAGCAAAAATTTCAAAATTTTTCATGTCATCACTACTTCTGAGTTTCCGGGAAGTCAAACCATAAACCCAGGCTTGATATCAGGGCAGATGGGCTAAGGCTGCCTTAGCAGACCATGACTGATAGAGATAATTTACATCTGTCTATTAGTAATAACTTCAAGAGGCACTGCAGTGTACTGTGGGAGTTTGTGTGGGAGCTGAAATAGGGGGCTTGATTTAAAAGCCTGGTTCCATGGGCTAAGAATGAAGCTCAGTGTAAAGTAATGGTCAGGCATACACATAGCACTGGATTCAGTCTCTAGCACCATATACAATACACACAGAGCAATAATAAAATAAAATCCTGGCTTCATGATGTAACATGCACTCTGGAACAGGTCACTTACACATTCTGAGCCTTGATGTTTTCACCTTCATAATGTTGCTACTGATCATTCTACATATTCCTTAGAGTGACCATCGGCTTTGCATAAATTTATTCATGTAAAACACCCACCATGTGCTTGCACACTCTAAGTAATCATAAATCTTAGCTATTCTGACTTAGGAGTAAAGAGGAACCTGAGGCTAGAGCTATAGGGTGCCCTATCAGGCTAGCTTTTCTAGCTCCAATGATGCAGGGACAATTGTCTTGTTGAACACTCATAGCAGAATGGTCTATCTTCTAAGGAAATTGCCTGAGGAGCTTGCCTATGAGTCTGGAGTATAAGTAAGAAAGAGAGCTTTGAACTGGGAGGAAGGGGTCCTGTGTGCTAGCCCCAGGTCCTTTCTGAGTGTCTGAGTGGCCTTCTCCTTTCTGAACATGTGCTCCAGATCCTCCACTGTGTCCTCCACTATCTTTGTTGTAAGGATCTAGCAAGATATGTTGAAGCACTGAGAGATGGCTATTAGCAACTGATAAAGATTTGCCTGGAAGAAACTGTGTTCTCTTTACTGTTTTTCATTTAACAAAACTAATTACACTGATTCTCTACTTAGGGCATTATTCAGGGTAAGATCTCATGGTCTCTGGGTGACAAATTTTCTCTGCTCTAATCTCATCACCGACAAACAGCCTCCTTGAGTGAGGGTCATATTATATACATATATCCTTGAAAAGTTACCCTCATCTCTTCTGTGCATTAACCAACAGAAACAGTCAGGTGTTTCCTTCATTGACATCTCCCAGAAGATTTTCATGCTGTGAGTATCTGGCAAGCTCTCTAGCAGAGTCCAACTCCTCTTGCCTCCCTGGACGCCTATTTCTCACCCTTGTAATGGTGGTCCAAAGGTAACACTCTCACTGTCTTGGAAAATTTTAGGCCAAGAGTCTTTAGATACGGTAGGTTTTTTTTAGGACAAGAAGAAATGTTTTAGGTCATTGGAATTTTATCATAATACCATAGATGTGGGCCTGGCCACAAGCAAATGTTCTTCTAGAATGTTTCTCATTCTAGCTTGTGTTGGAAAAATAAATTGGAGTTTTCCTACAGGGCTCATCTGGTCCCCACGTTCACTTTTGGAGAAACTGAGGTGTATGAGCAGGTGCTATTCCACAAAGGCAGCAGGATGTACAAGTTCCAGGCCTTCTTCCGTCGAATCTTCGGTTTCTATTTTTGTGTCTTCTATGGACGAGGCTTTCACCAAGGCTCCACTGGTATCTTGCCATACAGCCGGCCTATTGTCACTGTGGGTAAGTGTCACTCTCAACTCCTGAGGCTTCAGATTCAGCTTTTTCTTAATCTCCATCTCAGCACTCCTTGCCCTGTCCCCAAGAAAGAAGAGGGCAGAAGAGGGGGAGAAACTGGGAGCCAACTAGGGCTGCCCGAGAGTTCCACACAGGAAGAAGAGGAAGACAAAGGAAGCAGAGATTCTAGCACTTTAACCTTTCTCTTTTTCCATCTCTCTTGACAGTCGGGGAGCCTCTACCACTGCCCCAAATTGAAAAGCCAAGCCAGGAGATGGTGGACAAATACCATGCGCTCTATATGGATGCCCTGAGCAAACTGTTTGATAAGAATAAGACCCGATATGGCTGCTCAGATAGCCAGAAGCTGCTTTTCGTGTGACTGAAGAGACTGCATGTATACCCAAGAGCACTGGAGCTCCCGCCTTGGAGGAGAGATTCACTTGCTGCTAACTCAAGAAAAGCCTGGAAAAGGAAGGGAGACTAGGTGTCTTCCTGGCCAGAGTGAAGCCCTCCAAGGAGTTGTACTGAGAAGTGTCAGAGGGGAGCATCCCTGACATCTCTTGTCCTGCTCTCACCCAGCTTTCCTTTTTGAGCCTGACACCAAATGTTCTGAAGGACTCAAATGATAGCCAAGCAGCCCCCATGCAACTTTTCAAAAATTTTATACACGTTTAAATTGACATACAATTTTTATATCACATATCTAACACATTTGAAGTGCAAAATTCAGTAGTGTTTATTATATTAACAGGGTTGTGCAACTACTGCCACCATTTAGTTTTAGAATGTGTTTCAGCACCCACAACAAACCTAGTATACATTAGCAGTCACTGCTCACTCCTCCAGGCTCTGGAAACCACTAATCTATGTCTCTATGAATGTATGTATTCTTAACATTTCATATAAATACATTAAATAGTCTCATGATTGACTGCTTTCTCTTAGCACATTTCCAAGGTCCACCCATATTGTAGCATGCATCAGTACTTCATTCCTTTTTATGGCTGAATAAAATGTCATTGTACATATATACCTCATTTTGTTTAGCCATTCACCAGTTGGTGGGCATCTGGGTTGTTCCCAATTTTCAGCTATGAATAGTGTACATGTTTTTGTGCTACAATCCATTAGCCTCAAATATAAAGGCTTACTTTATGCACAAACTACTGCCCCTCATGCCTTTTAGACAGATAAAAGGTACCTAACTTAGGATCACGTTTCAGCTGGCATAGGTATTTCACAAAGCTCACCTTGTCCTCATGATGTTTCCTTGACTTCCAAATCTGAAAGTACTTACAGATCTCTGTGCTTTTAATCATCATTAAATTCTGTCTAAAGATTTTTCTAGAAGCTGTATTCTGAGAATTTTAAAGGAGTAAATAAAAGCACATATATTCTTTCCTTGACAAAGCAACAAACAAGAGACATATTTACACAGCAAGTGACCAAAAGTTAAGACATCGTTTAAACTATTAAACTATTTTCCTTTCTGAGGTTTTTTTTTCTTTGTTTTAAACAGGGTATCACTATGTATTGCAGGTTGGCCTTGAACTCACTTATATAGCCCCAGCTGGCCTTGAACTCACAGCTATCCACCTGCTTCAGCATCCCAAATGATGGGATTATAGGCATGCACCTATTTATCTTTAACTTTTAAATATTGGGCCTTGGTGGGGTCTCACCCTCCTCATTTACTTTATGCTTTCTCAGGTCTAAAATATTGCCTTGGTAAGCAATAAACTAGTAAATCCAATTTATCAATCTCAGACAAATATCTGAGCTCCAACACGCCCAATACCAAGCAAATTATTTCCCTCTTCCCTCTGCCCAAGTCCTATCAATTTATTAATATTAATCCAACCTGTCTCTCTTCTCCTTTTCCATTGTCACAACCTCACCAAAATCCCTGACCTATTGCTATGCCTTCTAGTAATGTTATTCTAATCACCCATATGTAGGACTACTTCCAGGGAAATCTTAAATCTAACTAGTCACTCCTTTGCTTAAAAATGTTTACTGCTCCTACCAGAATATCCTAAAATTTAATCTATGTGCTACTACTGTTCATTAGATGTTAATGAATATTGCACAGTGAAACAATAGTAAAATGAGTTGTGGGAGAAGTGGGGTTAAACAAAGATAGACAAATATATTTGTTGAATTTTTCATAGTCTTTTATGATTTTTTCAGTCTTTACTACATTAGCAGACATTGTGATACTGGAGATTGAACCCAAGGTCTTCACACTGAGCTACATCTCCAAATCACTCTTTTTTAAAAAAAAAATTTTGTATTTTGAGACAGGATCTCACTTAAGTTTCTAAGTTTCCCAGGTGAGTGCAATTGGGATTGAACATGCACTCTTCATGCCTCAGCCTCCCTGAGTGCTGAATTACAGATATGTGCCACAGCACTTGGCTGCATTTCTCAAAATTATCTGAAAATAGAACCCTTGTTTCAAATAACAACTATTAACACTTCACAGCACACTTAGAGTTCCTCTGAATACAATCTTAGAAATGCTGGCCTGCAGGATAAAATTCAGCCCCTTACACCAAAGAAGGAAATATAATTGTTTGTCTTGGGAGCTGTCAGGTTGGGAGATGCTTTGTAAGAGAAGCTAGATTCATAGACTGAATCAAACGTTCATAAGGAGGGATCAGGAGGTAACTGAATAATAGGGGATTTGGATTTGAATTATTCTTTGTTTCGGTTGTTTCTTCCAAGAAGCAGGAATGAGAGAAGATTCCTAGGAAAGTCCTATGGCACACATAGGAACAAACTTATTTGTGTTTCATTGTCATAGCTCCCAGAAGAAGGAAGAATGCACAGTTTAAACCTTTGCCTTCTTATAGCATCATCCAGGCAATCCTCCTCTAAAATTCACTCTTCCAATACCTTTTCTCTTCATACTCACCCTCTCTCCCACAATGTAACCTCTCTGTCTCCCTTTCCTTTCTTCCACTTCTCTTTGAATGGTTATGAGATACCCTAATACTTTTAAGTATTTGCTTCATACTATGGATGCCATAATGACTTCATACATGATGATCAGTGAAGGAACCACTCAGTATAATTTAGTCATGGAATGTAAGTGGGAAGGAATATTTCCCATGAGTGACCAGGATGGTAACTGCTAGTGAACCAAATGACCAGGGATCTGTCTGAAGTAACAGAGGCAAAAACTGAGCAGAGCCAAGCATGGTGGTGCAGACCTGTAATCACAGTACTCAAGGGTTTCAGGCCAGCCTGAGATACACAGTGATCTCAAATATAGCCTAAAGTACACAGTGAGCCCCTATCTCAAAAAAAGTGAGCAAAGTAATTAAGTGATGTCCTGAAGGCTACTCCATAGAGGGAGAGCTGTGCTTGGTCATAGGTTTTTAGATGCAGGCTATGAAGGTGTTCAACACATTCATATATATATATATATATATATATATATATATATATATAATATATATATATATGAATATATATATTGATATGTATAACTGATATATATATATATATATATATATATATATATCAGTTGATCAGTCCACTGTGAATCCATCAGAGGTCTCTTACATTCTGGCTCCTGTTAAACTTTTCAGGATAGCCTATTTGTCTTTTAAGCTCACATCAAATATCACCTTCTTAGTGATGCCTTCAGCAGGCAGAATGAATGGCCCTTTCCTTCATTCTCCCATAGCTTCTTGTTGTCTCTACTATGGGTCTCACCGTATTATACTACAGTAAAATTATTTGCTTCTAGGCAACTCTGTCCTACTAGGTTGAGAACTTCTTGAGAACAGAAGCTACCTCATATTTTTGCAGCATTTTGAATGTCCACAACAGGACCTAGCATGTGATAGCATATATATATATGTATATATATATATATATGTATATATATATACACACATATATATGTATATATATACATGTATATATATATAATGTATATATCTATAATATATATATGTATATATATTATATATATAATGTATATATATATTATAGGAGAATATATATGTATACATATATATACATATATATGTATATATATACATATATATGTATATATATGTATGCATATATATTCTCCTATAATCTTCAGGCAGTAAAGAAGGAGTTTCATGAAGTCTTTCAAAGAAGAAAAGCACTAATAAGGTAGCTAAATCAGGATATATGGGTCAAAAGTATGCTAAACAATGAAACTCTAATGAATTTAAATCAGAAGGCAAAAATTGCATAAAAGAAAAACTGATTGAAGTTTTAGGGAAATTTAAATTTATCATAAATACTTGAACAGTGAAGATTTAATACAGCTTCAATCTGCAAACAAGTGTCAGTACACTGAGCTCCATGAGCTGAGGAACTCTGTGTGGCTAACCTCTCCATTCCTACCCTTAGACCATTTCCTAACTAATTATAGGTGCTCAAAAAATAATTGTGGAACAAATTAATCCAAGTGGTCTATCAAATGGAAGCAATTTCCAATTTTGCTAAAGCAAGTTGCTTAGTTAGTATATAAAGTGAACTATAAAAATTGATAGTTGGTTTTGTCACTCTTTATATATGTTAAAGCCCATTAACTAACTATTAAGGGTATATAAAGGAGAAACTTGAAAATTTCAGATATACCTTTCTGTATTTCTTGGACAGATGGCAATCAGAGAGCTTCTGGATACATACCTTGAGTTGTAGTCTCACACATCAAAGACCTGTAATGTAATTTAATTGGAGACCACAATCCTCTGCTATCAGAATATGATGAATCTAGTAGACAAAAAATTGATTTAAAAAGTATGGCATCTGGGCAAGGTAGTATGTTCCTGTGGTCCCAGCCACTTGATAAGCTGGGGCAAAAGAGTTTCTTGCACTCAGAAGTTTGACACCAGCATGGACATCATAGCAAGGCCATGTCTCAAACAAAACAATACAAAACACTGGTACAGAGGCCATTAGGGGCATGCCTTAGTGAAAGGACACTTGACTGGTATGCACAAAGCTCTGGGTTCCATTCACAGCACAGGTCTCACAAAAGTATGGAGATTGATAATACATACCATAAATAAGTACACTTATTTGAATTGAATGGTAAAAAACTTAGTGAGCAGGACAGGAAATTACATTTTGTTTATAAATCACTCACAACTACTATTTAAATATTTGAATAGTTAAAAACACTCATTTAAAAACATTTTAAAATGGCATAAATTCTATGTACTATAGTCATAGGACACACTTCAGTAAACTTAGAAATAAATAATATAGACTTAGTGTCTACAGCTAAGTGAGAATTAAAAATACTCTCCTGACACATGGATCTGAAATTTAAAAAATATGAAATATTTTGGGAGAAATGAATAAAATATCACTATCCATGTAAAATATATGGAAAAACAAAAAGATCCTGAAGTATCAAAAAGTCAGAAAGCAAAGAGATGCTCAAAAACTGAAAGGACAGGCAAAATGTGTAGAGAAAGCCTGTCATCCCTGCACTTGGGAGGCTGAGGCAGGAGGATCACCATGAGTTTGAGGCCAACCTGAGTTCTATAGTGACTTCAAGACCACCTTAGACTACATAGTGAAAACAAAACAACAATAACGAAAAGAAAAGACAGAAGTCTGTTAAGGGGACACAGGAGCAATCTGAAAAATCTCCCAATGACCTAACACAGAACAATTTGAGCAACAAGACAAATAGTGTAATATTGTGTTATAATCTAAGTATATTATTAATGTAGCTAGTAATATATACTTTAGGTTATAAGAATAATATAATAAGTTATATTCTAATAATGAGCTTATAATATAAGTAATATTTTATAAATATTTATTAGTATTACTACATTATATATAACATATGAGCCAATATTGATATAAATAAAGTATTGAGTATTTGAATAAATGGTAGAAAAGGTACAAATCTTTACATAAGAAGCACTGTATAAGTAATATTCATGAATACCTCCTCCTCTAAGAGATGGTGCTTAATCCCCTCCCCACCTCCAAGGATAGGCTAGACTTAGTAAGTCAGTTTCAAAGAAAAAAGTGTCAAAAGGGAAAAATAGTAACTTTGTATTCCTAATATATCTCAAACTGAGGGCTATTGTTCAAAGTGCTTGGCCAGTGTTGTAGTCAGGGGATATGCAGAGGACAATTGGAATCAGGACATGGAGTTTATAATATTATTTTTATGATGGCCACCCAGTGCTAACACAAGAAAATGCAGGAAATCTTAGATATTCACAACACCAAAGACATAGGATATTTAGCCAAAGGCCTAAATCCCACAGCACTGTCCCACATGAGTCCAGATGAAGACCCAGAGCTCATGACAATGCCTCCCATGAGTCCAACTGGCGGTCTAGAGTCCACAAGAAGGACTCACGTCAGCTTCTTCTACAGATCTGTGCCAGGAAGGCCCAAAGGTCAGCGGTGGAAACAAGGAAGTCTATGCCAGTAGGGTGAAGGAGCTATGCTGATAAGTTGAGTGTTCTACGCTGGAGCCGAGAAGTCACACTCACAAGAAACACCAGGGCTGTCCTGAAAAGCACCACAGCCATCCTCAGTGACACAGAGGCCCCAAGCTCCTCCGACAAGCACAGTTGAGTACATGCCAGGAAGCCAGCGTGAGGAGTCCATCCTGGAGACCAAGCAACACACGTCTTCCACTCCACGGCCAGGAAGCAATGCTCGATGTGAGGACCAGAGCTTCTCCAGGAAAACCAACGGTTCAAACAGCAACATGTAGGAGAAACCACAACACCTCAACGTCTCAATGCCATGACGCCTTAACATTCTCAATGCTCTGTCTCCACATCTTCATTTATGCTGGCAACTTTCTGCTGGTGAAACATCTCTGCTCACTGCCACGCTGATGTAATCCAGCTGGTGAAACATCTCTGCTCACTGCCACGCTGATGTAATGCAGCTGGTGTTAAGTTGACCACCAGTTCTTAATCCATAACAGCCAGTATGCCTCAAGATCATCCAAGTCATGAAAATAAGGAAAGAGTATTAAACTGGCACGGACTGTAGGGAGACTAAGGAAACATGATGACTAAATACACTAGACATCTTGACATGCATCTGGGGACAGAAACAAAATATTAGTAGAAAAATTGGTGAAATCCTAATCAAATCTGGAGTTAAATTAATAGTAAATTAGTACCAATTTCTCAGTTTTGACAAATGTGTTATGGTTATACAAGATGTTAATATTAGGAGAAATTGAGGAAGGGAAACAAAGGAGTTCTGTGCATCATCTTTGCAACTGTCCTCAGAATTTTTGCACTTTTCTTTTGCTATATCTCAGCTCATCCTAGAAAGAACAGCCCTAGAGATTATGTAAAGTAACCCAGTCTGGGATATTCTGATATGTTTGGAAAGAAATGGGAGAATCTAGGATCTCAGAGTGAAAGAGGAGTATACATACATGGAGGCAGATCTTTATTATAAAAGCTATTTGATATTGGTCTTTAGTCAGTGTCATTCATTGATATCTTATATGTGCATAAATTCAAATTGGCAGGGTATCAAATATTTTTTTATTAACTATTTCTGAGTATCTTACTTTCCCTAAATCTTTTTAGGTATTTAACATTTTTCTTTACTTTTTTATGTTAAAGATAATAAAATCCAACAAAAAATTAGAATAAATCCAATCAAAACAGAGCAGTGAAACTGGTAAAGAACTTCAAAGCAGGATTATAGGAAAACAACAATGGCCACCATAGTATATCTTTTTTTTTAATTTGAAAGAGAATAAAACAAAAGAGGGCAGTACAGAGCAGATCAGAACAGGACAACATAGGCAACACAGTACTTTACATTAAGTCAACTGGACATCAACAGTATCTAACACCATATCTCTTACTCTGTTATAGTTGAGCATAGTTTCAAATACAATAATATCAAACATAACACAATAGTATAAAGCCATGCATAGAGTGAAAGAATTACAGGGCTTTCTGAACTGAATAACAGAAAATGATCAATGGGTACTATAATATCTCATTTTTGATAAAAAAGAAAAAAATTTGTTTCAACTATCACACATATTCAGATTGCAATAAGACACAATGTGGTAGATAGAACCAATGGTAGTAGAACAAAAAAAGCATGGTAGGACTTCTAAGAAGGATAATACTAAATCAGCAATAGCTGTCATAATGTTTTCTTCAAAACAGCTGTTCATATCATCACGTATGATATAGTCAAACAAAACAGGATAACACCATTCCAACTGATGATTTAAAACTTTGAAAGACTTCGAAGCTATG
>PVJX010045809.1:0-12567 GCA_004027295.1 Dolichotis patagonum | reverse complement strand
CACCCATGTTTGTAGCAGCACAATTTGTAATAGGCAGATCTTGGAAACAACCTAAGTGTCCATCAACTGAGGAATGGATGAAAAATTTGTGCTATTTCTATAGAATGGAGTGCTACTCAGCTATAAAGAATGATCACATTGAGATATTTATAAATAAATGGATGCAACTTGAAACTGTACTCATAAGCAAAATAAACCAAACTCACAAGTGTAAATACTGCATAGTCTCCGTAGTGTGAGAAATGGTAAGAATACATAAGATTTTATGGTAATCATGATTCCTCATTACATAGCTCTGAAGCCTTTTAATGTTTTCATTCATCAGTTGGAATGGTTTAAATCTGTTTAGTTTGATTGTATTATGTGTGATGGTATGAACAGCTGTTTTGAAGAAAACAAAACATTATGGCAGTCATTGCTAATTTAATATCATCTTGCTTTGAAGTCATACCATGCTTCTATTCTTCTATTACCATTGGCTCTATCATGTTGTATCTTATTGGGATTTTAATATATGTGATAGTATAAACAAATTTTTTATGGAAAATGAGATATTATAGTAGCCAATGATCATTTTCTGTTATTCATTTCAGAATACCCTGTAATTCATTCTTTTGTATGGTTTTATATTTTGTCATGTTTGATATTATTGTATTTGAAGCCATGCTCAACTATTGCAAAGAAAGACACATTATGGTAGCTACTGTTAATATACGGGTGTCTTGTAAAGTGCTGTGTTGCTTATGTTGTTCTATTCTGATCTGCTTTGTTCTATCTCTCTTTTGTTTTATTCTTTTTAAAATTAAAAAAAAGATGTTTGCCAGGTAACAGAAAGAACAAAACACTGGGTAGAACTTATCTCACTGTCTAAATATAGTAACAATAATAATTCTGCTATGTGACACAAATTTTGAGCAAAAATTGGATGTAGGGGAAAGATGACAATGCACCAATGAGCATTTATAAATATCTTAAGATTTAGGTGGTAAAACAAGTGGCAACCAAGATAGAGCAAGATGGATAAAAACCCAATAAATGAAGTTACAGGTGAAAAGATCCATCATCAAGGCCTACAGAAGTTTCCTTTGGAAACTCAACAGTGGCACAGATAGGAGATCAGGCAGCTGCTCATAGAGTTACTTACAACAGGGTTTTAAGCATTGCAGATGTAAAAATGAAAATTTCCAATATGGATTCATATGAATTAAGCTCAACTGATTATTTTTTAAAAATTAACATTAAGAAGTAAAACTGCTACAAAGGACTAGAATCCACTTTTTTCTAGCTCATTCTTTCCTCCATAAGCACACCACTTAACTACTATCAAAGTTTTAATGGGTGGACAATGTATTTTTATGTTTAAGCTAAGGAGTTATTTAAACTACTCATTTTGGTTTATCTCCTTGTCACAAAGACATTTCATTTTTCTGGCTGGCAATTCTTCTAATTCTGCTCTTAGTACTCACTAGTCATTTCTGTCAAGTTGTTTTTAAAGTTTGTAAATTTTCAGGTCATTTTCTTCATTTTAGTTATGTGAACTACATTCTGCTCTCACTGACAACGTCTTAATTTTAAAACTTCAATTTCAGAGGACATTCATGTTTCTTTTATTTTCATATTTCCCTTTGTGGGAAGTACTTCACTGTATTCTAACTAGAATGGAATATTCATGTCACTTATACTGTAGTTCAGTTTTCTCTAGTAAGAGTCTTCTTTTAGTTGCTTGAAAACAAGTTCTTTCAGAAGTCAGAACTTGTACCTGTTTTTGTCTTTTGGAAAGCTTCATCTAGCAAGAAACTAAATACCGCTCATTGTTCAGGAAGTATCTCATAAAGAAATTCTTTGGGGAATATTCTTTGACTTAAGTCCCTTTATTATTTTCTCTCTTAGAACAATGGATTCATAGAATTTGTTGAGACTAATTAGAAGCTGGGAAATGTGGCATATGCCTGCAATAGCAGCACTCTGAAAGTTGAAGCAGGAGGATCCCAATTGTGAGTCCCGCCTGGAACACATAGCTTAAGACTTTAAAAATAATGAACTTAACTAAATGAAATGCAACAAAGCTAAACTAAACTAAACTAAAATGCATAATTATATGCTTACACAAGAATTTGTTTATATTTCCCCATTTAATGCTGCTTGCGTAAATGTACATTAAAATAACTGGTTTAAATTCTCCCCAGTGAGAATAAAAGAAGCAGCGGCCCTTCCTTTTCTTTCAGAATTTCTTTGTCCTATTCAACTGTGTGCAAATCTTTTTAGTGGCTAAATAAGGCTCTTGTCAGTTTCAAAACTCAGGAATATTTCCCCAAAGATTTGATACCTGACTCTTTGAAAAGTAATAACCAAAGAAGATACTGCTCTAACTCCCAGGCTTTTGGGGGGTTGGAATATAACCCTAACTTGTGCTTGCCTGACTCTAAAAAGCAAAGCTTACATTTAATCATAAAGATTGGAGAAAATTAAGGATAAGAATGTAATTTATATCTAGTTAGTTATAAGAAAAAAAGTGATATTTCTTTATAATCTCCTTAGTGGATTGTCTATGATGTACATCACATTCTGATTTATTGCTTATTCAGTAATGAAATTTTTTATCCTCTGCTACCTTTGCTAAAAGGTTTCCTTGCTTGAAAGATTTTGTTTTGATTTGTTTTGCTTTGTTTTTTGGGGGCAGGGGAGGAATCAAGCCCAGGGCCTCACACATGCTAAGCATGCACTATACCACTGAGCCATATTCTCATCTCAAAGTTTTGTTTTTAGTTATACCTCCTCAAAACTGATAAGCTCCATTAAAATAGTGACAAAATCTACTTGGTTTACCATTATATTCTTAGTGATACATTATGACAGGTTTAGAGTATAAGTCAAATAATTGCTTAATGAAAGAATAGATGAAGGATCAAGCAGGAGTTTTAATTTTCCACTCACTTTTCTAGTGGGGCCATTATGAGCCCAGGTAAATTGGATCAACCTATTTGAGAGCTTTCCTTTTACCACTATTTTGTTGTTTTGTAATAGACATGTTGTTTCAACTCTCTGAACTTCAGTTTCTTTATTTATAGCCCAAGGATATAATAACATTTATCTGAGAAGACTAACATGAAGATAAATTGATCAAATGGATTTAAAATAAGCAATGTCACTTGTTATGGATTGAAAACTGGTAGTCAACTTAACACCAGCATAACTAACTCACCATGCTGTTGAGCACAGATATTTCACCTGAGGAAAGTAGCCAGCATAAACAGAGATGTGGAAAAGGAGAAGGGAGGTGTTAAGGCACTGAGGCATTGTGATTTCTGCTGCGTGTTCCTGTTTGAGCCATTGGTTCTCAGAGCCACTGCTTCTCAGAGAAGTTCTGGTCCTTATATCAAGCATTGCTTCCTGGCTCCAGAGGGGAAGACATGTGCCACTTGGACTCCAGGATGAACTCTTCATTCCGGCTCCCTGGTATGTACTTGACTGTGCTTATCATCAGAGGAGCTTGAGCCTCTGTGTCACTGAGGATGGCTGTGGTACTTTTCAGGGAAGCCATGGTCTTTGTGAGTGTGACTGAGAGTGTGACTTCTCAGCTCCAGCATAGAACCCTCAACCTACCAGCACAGCTCCTTCACCTTGCTGGCATGGACTTCTTACCTTCCACTACTGACCTTTGGGCCTTCACATCACAGATTGTAAAAGAGGCTGGTGTGAGTCCTTCTTGTGGGCTCTAAACCTCCAGGTGGACTCATGGGAGGCATTGTCATAAACCCTGGGTTTTCACCTGGACTCATGTGGGACATTGCTGTGGGATTCAGGCCCTTGGCTAAATATTCTATGCCTTTAGTGTTGTGGATAGATTCCCTGCATTTCTTTGTGTTAACTCGGGGTGGCCATCGTAAAAATAATACGGTAAACTTAGAAAGTTGCTTCACCCACAGGGAACCTCCTGGAGACAGGAAGCTGAGCCTGGTCTGTTTGGATTGGGAACTTTGTGGAGACCTGCATCTCAGCCTGATTGTTTGGGACCTGATTGTTAGGCCCCCCTTCACCCGCAAGGAACCTCCTGGAGACCAGCCTGAGACAAAGGTCAGTGGCCTGGACAGCCCGAGGATCCACTTGCTCAGGTCCACAAGGTCCAGCATCCGCCTTACAACTTAGGGAGCCAGGAGCCCTCAGAGGGGTGTTAGGACCCTATCAGGAAGCCAAGAACCTGTGGGGGAGCCACCTCTGCTCCAGGAACTGAGGGTGCAAGAGGTAATTCGCCACACATGCAGAGGAAGCATTGGAACACCACTCAAAACAAGGAAATATAGAAAAATGACAAAAGGAAAGACAAAAAGGCAAGGTCAAAGCTCCAGCTCTCGCCAAGAAAGCTTAGAAGACATGTACATAGAAGAAAAAAGAAGCCATACACCTGAAATGTCTGAAATGATATCAAATGAAATAAACATGCAACTAGGGAAAGCTACGGAGAAATTCAAATCAGAAATACTTGCCCAGGTAAAGGAAGAATTGATAAAAACAGTGAAAGAAATAGTGAACGCATCTAGTGAAGACACAGTTAAAAAATTAGAGGAACAAAGCAAACAGATAGAAGCCCTGAATGAACAATATAAGAAACAAACAGAATACATAAAGCAGATTCAAAGAGATATACAGGAAATAAAAAATGCAATTGACAGCTGCAAAAACTGCCTCAACGAAAGTGAAGATAGAATTTCAGACCTCGAAGATAATATTGCAGCCAGCAAACAGGAAAGACAAGATCTTTTAAAAATATCAAAGAATCAGGAAATAACAATTCAACACCTTCAGGATGATGCAAAGAAAAATAAAATAAGATAATAGGGATATTGAAAAAAAAGGGGACAGCTCAAATGATATCAAGAAGCTATTTACAGAAGTAATAGCTGAAAACTTCCCAAATATGAAAAGAGAAACTGACATTTGGATAAGTGAAGCATATAGAACTCTAAACAGCCATAACCAAAATAAAACTACACCCAGACACATAATAATCACCATCCCGGAAATCCACCATCAGAACAGAATACTAAAAACTGTTAGAGAGAAAAGAGAGATCACCTATAAAGGAAAATCTATCAGAATCATGGCACACTTCTGAACACAAACGATCAAATCAAGAAGAGGATGGAGGGAAATATTTCAGATCCTAAAGGAAAACCACATTGAACCCAGACTGACATACTCGGCAAAACTGTCCTTCAAAATGGATGGAGAAATAAGATACTTCCATGATAAAAAAGAGCTGAAACACTTCATGAACAAAAACCAACACTACAAAGAATACTGAAGGGCATTCTACATACACATGGGATAGAACAAGCAAGCAAGGCAGAGAATTAAACAGAATGGAAAGCAAAAGACACAACAGCAGAAAAAAACAAGTCAACAATAAACCAATATATAACAGTTACAACCATTAATGTAAATGGCCTCAACTCACCAATCAAAAGAAACAGACTGGCAGAATGGATCAAGAAACAACATCCAACCATATGCTGTCTACAAGAAACCCATCTAACACAAAAGGAAACCCATAGACTGAAAGTCATAGGATGGAAAACAATACTTCATGCAACAGAAAACCAAGAAAAAGCAGGAGTAGCCATCCTATTTGCATACAATATGAATTTCAAACCAAGAATGATCCAAAGAGATAAAGAAGGTCACTACATACTAGTTAGGGGAAAACTTCAAGCGGAAGAGATAACAATCTTAAATATATATGCACCAAATTCCAGAGCACCCAGCTATATAAAGCAAATACTAACAGAAATGAAAAATCAAATAAGCAATAACACAATTATACAAGGAGACTTTAACACACCATTGACACAAAGTGACAGATCAACTAGACAGAAAATCAGCAAAGACATAACAGAACTGAATCACACCTGTGAACAAATGGACTTGATAGATGTATACAGAGTGTTCCATCCAACAATATCAGAATATACCTTCTTCTCAGCAGTACATGGGACATTCTCTAAAATAGATTATATACTAGCCCACAGAACATATTTAAGAAAATGCAAAAAATTGAAATTATCCCATACATGTTATCGGATCATAGTGCTGTGAAAATAGAAATTAATGATAAAAGAAATTGCAAAAACCTACAAACATGTGGAAACTGAATATTACACTCTTGAGCAATCAGTGGGTCACAGAGAAAATTAAAGAAGAAATTTAACAATATTTACAAGTAAATGAAAATACAGACACAACTTCCCACATTTTGTGGGATACAAGGAAAGCAGTGCTCATAGGAAATTTTATTGCATTGAATTTCCACATCAGGAAGACAGAACAAACAAAAATAAACAACCTGATGCTACAACTCAAACATCTAGAAAAAGAAGAGCAAGCCAAGACAGAAGCCAAAAGAAGAGAGGAAATTACAAAGTTCAGAGAAGAAACTAATGCAATAGAGACGAAGAAAGCAGTACAAAGGATCAATGAATCAAAGAGTTGGTTCTTTGAAAGAATAAATAAAATTGATAAGACCCTGGCCAACCTTATTAAAAAAAGGAAAGAAAAAACTCAAATTCATGCAATAAGAAATGAAAAAGGTGAAATAACTACAGACTCAGTGGAAATACAGAAGGTGATCAACAGCTATTTAAAAACCTCTACTCTCATAGTTTCAATAACACTGAAGAAATAGACATATTCCTAGACACAAATGAACTACCAAAGCTAGATCAGGAAGATGTAAACCTGCTGAATAACCCAATTTCTATTACTGAAATTGAAAATGTAATTAAGTTCCTGCCTACAAAGAAGAGTCCAGTCTCAGATGGATTCACTGCAGAATTATACAAGAAATACAAAGAAGATTTAATTCCAACACTCCTGAAACTCTTCAATGAAATTGAAAGGGAAGCAATTCTTCCTCAGTCATTTGTGGAAGCAAATATCACTCTAGTACCAAAACCAGAGAAAGACTCAACTAAAAAAGAGAACTATAGGTCAATCTCTCTAATGAACATAGATGCAAAAATTCTCAATAAAATATTGGCAAACAGCATGCAGCAAATCATCAGGAAGATTACACACCATGACCAAGTGGGATTCATCAGAGGAATGCAGGGATGGTTCAACATACACAATGCAATAAATGTAATCCACCATATCAATAGAGCCAAAAGCAAGAACCACATGATCATCTCTATAGATGCAGAAAAAGCTTTTGATAAAGTCCAACACTCATTCATGATAAGAACCTTACAGAGAATTGGAATAGAAGGTCTTTATCTCAATATGGTAAAAGCCATCTATGACAAACCAACAGCCAGCATCATATTAATTGGTCAAAAACTGAAAGCCTTTACCTTAAAATCAGGCACAAGACAAGGATGTCCATTATCACCACTGCTGTTCAACATAGTACTGGAAATACTAGCCAGAGCAATAAGACAGGAAAGAGAAATAAAAGGAGCAAAGATATTAAAAGAGGAAGTTAAATTATCATTATTTGCAGATGACATGATACTTTACATAGAAGACCCCCAAAACTCTATTGAAAGACTCCTAGATATAATAAATAAATTCAGCAATGTAGTCGGATACAAAGTCAATATTCAAAAATCAATAGCATTTCTATACACTAACAACAAAAGTACTGAGAGAGAAATAAGTGAAGCTACACCCTTTACACTAGCATCCAAAAAATGAAATACTTAGGAATTAATCTCACAAAAGAAGTAAAAGTGCTATGCAGCAAAAATTATAATAACCCTGAGAAAGGAAATCAAAGAGGAACTCAGAAAATGGAAAGACATCCCCTGTTCATGGACAGGAAGAGCAAACATTGTAAAAATGGTCATTGTCCCAAAATTACTGTACAGATTCTATGCAATCCCAGTCATAATGCCACTAACATACTTCATAGATCTAGAGAAATCACTCCTAAAATTCATCTGGACCCAAAAGAGACCTAGAACAGCAAAGGCAATTCTAAGCAACAAAGGCAAGGCAGGAGGCATAACAATCCCCAACTTGAAATTATATTACAAAGCTACAGTAATAAAATCAACATGGTACTGGAATAAAAACAGACCTGAGGATTAGCGGAATAGATTGGAAGATACAACCACAACCACAAACTCACTCAACCACCTTATCTTTGGTAAAGGGGCCAAACATGCTCACTGGAAGAATGACAGTCTCTTTAACAAATGGTGCTGGAAAAATTGGCTGTCCATATGCAGAAGACTAAAACTAGATCCATGTCTATCACCATACACTAAAGTAAAATCTAAATGGATTAAAGATCTAAATATTAAAACAGAAACACTAAAACTGCTGAAGACAAAATAGGTAAAAATCTCAATGATATAGGGGTAGGAAGAGAATTCATGAACAACAACCAAACTATACGGGAAATACTTCCCAGAATCAATAACTGGGACCATATCTTATTAAAGAGTTTCTGCATGTCAAAAGAGGTTTCCAGCAGAGTGAAAAGAAAACCCACAAATGGGGAAAAAATTTTCATGTACAGTTCCTCAGACAAAGGACTTCTGTCTAGAACTTATAAAGAATTAAAAAAAAAAATCAGACCCTCAAAATTCAAAGACCCAGTCCAAAAAAGGGCATCTGAAATGAATACACCGGTCTCAGATGAAGAAATACAAATGACAAATAAATACATGAAGAAATGTTCATCATCATTAGTAATGAGAGAAATACAAATTAAAACCACACTGAGATTCCTTCTCACTCCAGAAAGAATGGCCAAGATTGAAAACACTACCAACAACAAGTCTTAGATAGGCTGTGGGGAAAAGGGAACTCTTCTACACTGTTGGTGGGAATGTAGACTGGTTCAACCACTGTGGAGGTCAGTCTGGAGATTCCTAAAAAAAGCTGGGTTTGGAAGTCCCATTTGACCCAGCTATTCCACTTCTGGGCATGTTCCCAGAAGAACTGAAAACATCATACCATAATGATATATGTGCACCCATGTTTATTGCAGCACAATTTGTAATAGCCAGATCCTGGAAACAACCTAAGTGCCCACCAACTGAGGAATGAATAAAAAAGTTGTGCCATTTTTATACAATGGAGTACTACTCAGCTACAAAGAATGATCACATTGTGATATTTATAAATAAATGGACACGACTTGAGACCATTCTCTTAAGCGAAATAAACCAGACTCACATGTGTAAATACTGTATAGTCTCCCTAGTATGAGAGTTCATAAGACTATGTAAGATTTCATGGTAAGCATGAGTCCCCATCTCATAGCTTTGAAGACTTTCAAAGTTTTCAATCATCAGTTGGAATGGTTTTATTCTGTTTTGTTTGACTATATCATGCATGATGATATGAACAGTGGTTTTGAAGAAAACAAAACATTATGATGCTCTTGCTGATTTAATATCATCCTTCTTAGAAGTCCTACCATGCTTCTATTCTTCTACTACCATTGGTTCTATCTATCACATTGTGTCTTATTGGGAGTTGAATATGTGTGATATTTTAAACAAAATTTTTCTATCGAAAATGAGATATTGTAGTAAGCATTGACTATTTTCTGTTATTTGGTTCAGAAAGCCCTGTATTTCTTTCACTCTTTGCATTGCTTTATACTATTTTGTTATGTTTGATATTATTGTATTTGAAACTATGCTCAACTATAGCAGAGTAAGAGATAGTGTATAGCTACTGTTGATGTCCAGTTGTCTTAATGTTAGGTACTGTGTTGCCTATGTTGTCTTGTTCTGATCTGCTCTGTACTATCCATTTTTGTTTTATTCTCTTTAAAATAAAAATTAAAAAAATAATAATGTAAATTCCATGTCCTGATTTTAATTGTTCTTTTCACAACCCCTGACTATAACATCACCTGAGCTTGGTCTGAAAATTCCCCAATGTCAAAATAAGGAACCTATTTTACCCTTTTAAAATAAGTTATCAGGTTCATTGACTCCAGTCACAGAAAAAGAATTTTCAGGATGCTTCAGAAAGGGGCAAAAAAAAGGGCTCATCAGAGATTTTAGCATGCACTTAAAAATGAAGTTCAAGTTCAGAGACATGAGACTCCTTACAAGCTTGAGTGAGGTATACTTAAAAAGCATCTTCAGGGGAGTGATTTAATGTGTATTTACACTGTATGTTGAGTAACAATACAAGTCATCTACATGTGTTTGATGTTGGGATATGGTGACTACAATTGTGCTACTTCCTTGAGGGTTGGAGAACATGCAATTTACAGGTGAAAGAACAAGATCTAGTGCCCATATTTACAGGTTTTTGCAAAAGGACGTTTTGCAAAATATTTAAATGTGTTCCCTTGAAGGGAAACAAATCTTGAGTAACTTGTTTCTTGAAGCTGCAAGTTCTTAATTTCAAAACCTCCAAATTATTATCTCCCATTTACCTATTTTATTCTGTCTTATCTTACATGCATATGAAGAATAATAAATGTGACTAGTATTAACACTTCGTAAACTCCTGTCCTAAATAAACATTTTTGTTGCAGCCCAAGCACCACAATGATAAGAGCAGATGAAGAGAGGAAGTAGCATAAAAAAAACTGCCTTTGAAATTGTATGTAATGCTGCAAAATAGAAAATTGAAGTTAAAATTTGTCATTTTCTTTATCCTAAGTAATTTCTTCCAACTGTCTCTTGTTGAGCAAGTAGCCAATACTCCCTCTTCTCCTTAGCCCAAAAGAAGTGACAGAGGATACTGATGCCAACCTTGGGAGGTCAGAACCCACTTTTCTTTCCACAAAAAAGAGGAGGATGAGCTGAAGGTGACTGGATATGTTAAACCAGTGTGAAGATCTGCATTATCACTTTGTGCTCCCTCTTCCCACTGTTCCTCACTGTAAAAGTCTCCTATACACTTTCAAACACAGGCGTAGTGATCTGTGGCAAATAGGCCTCTGCATCTTCTCAGAGCTAGCTTTCAATACATACATTTTCCTTTTCAACAAAATAAATTATCTTCTTTGATTTGATCCCTTATGAGCAAATGAACCTCAGTGCATAAACATAAGTGGCTAGTAATTGCATCTTAGCAGGAGGTTTTGTGATTCTACCACTCTATTTACATGCTTATTTGGGCTTTTTCATTAAGCTTATACCATGGGGTTGATACTGTTATCCCAACCATTCTACCTACACTTTCCAAGTAATCATGAGCAATATCTTTTTTTTAAAAATTTATTTAAAGAGAAAAAAAAACAACGAAATAAAACAGAAAGAGAGTAGCTACAGTAAAGAATTCTGGAAGGGGAAAGAAAAAAAAAAAGAAAAACCACAATAAAAAAAAAAACCAAAACACTAAGAAATTGCCACTTGATAAGTTACATACTGTCATCATTGCAAATAGTTGTTAAAGTTACAAAATTAAAGCATACAAAGTAGATATTCAAACATTGAGACTATTAACAGTTCTGCTCAATATTCCAACAAAAACAGTAATATGGTCATCCATCTTACACACTTAAACACACATGCAGTTATACCCATTTCCACTTTCTTTTCCTCTGTTTTTTACAGTAGCAATTACACATCTTGGGTTTTATTACTCCTACAGTTCTTATTACTTTTTACACTAGAGACACAATGTGATATTTATAAATATGATTCTTATTTATTTCACTAATGAGGATAGTCTCAAGTTGTCTCCATTTACCTATGAAGGTCTCAAGATCATCCTTTTATATAGCTGAGTAATATTCCATTGTGTAAAAATACTACATCTTTTTCATACACTCTGCAGTTGATGGGCATCTTGGTTGTTTACAAGATTTAGCTATCAAAAATTGTGCTGCTATTAACATAGGTGAATTGTGCTGCTATTAACATAGGTGCACATATATCACTGTGATATGAACTTTTCAGTTTCTCTGGGAAAATTCCCAGGAGGGGAATAGCTGGGTTGAATGGAGCTTCCACTCCTAGTCTTCTGAGAATTCTCCATATTGATTTCCATAGTGGTTTCACCAGTCTGCACTCCCACCAACAGTGGAACAATGTTCCTTTTTCCCCTGCAGCCTTGCCAACATTTGTTATCAGTTGATTTCTTGATGGCAGCTATTTTTCCGGAGTGAGATGATGTATTAAAGTTGTTTTAATTTGCATTTCTTGAATGACCAGTGATGGTCAACATTTCTTCATGTATTTGTTTGCCATTTGTATATCTTCATCTGAGAACTCTGTGTTCATCTCAGATGCCCATTTTTGGAGAGGGTCTTTGAATTTTGGGGGTGTTGATGTTTTTCAATTCTTCATGTTCTTGATATAAGTCCTTTGTCTGAGGGGTTTCTGGTTAAGACTGTTTATCATTCTGTGGGTTTTCTTTTCACTCTGATGGTGATTTCTTTTGAAGTGCAGAAACTTTTCAATAATATGAGATCCCAGTTATTGATTCTCTGAAGTGTTTCCCATGCAGTTTGTGTTTTGTTCATGAATTCTTTGCCTACCCCTATGTCTCCAATATTTCTACCCACCTTATCTTCTAGTAGGTTTAGTCTTTCTGTTTTAATGTTTAGGTCTTTGATCCATTTAGACTTTAGTTTTGTGCATGGTGATA
>PVJX010045808.1:0-12568 GCA_004027295.1 Dolichotis patagonum | reverse complement strand
GTCACATTTTTCAAATGCAACTACAACCTGTTCTTTGGACAGATATTTACGTTCTGAATTATTCTTTATTTTCACACAGCACTAGGGATGCGTAACAATTCTATGCATGGCATTAGGTAGCTGCCTCATAGATATTTGTACAGTGGACAGATAAGTAACAAATAGACAAAGGCTTAGGAGTGCACCTGCTGAATATATTAGGGAAGTGGAGTCTTGGATCTCTATGTTTGTTTTCAGCTGAAAAACAGTTCCTATACCCCTATGGCTAGGTCTCTTTTTGATGTTGATCTTTGGAATGAGGCAGGTATTTCTAACTTATTTAATAAGTAGGAATCAGGGTTCTTAGATGAAACCACTGTAATAACTGCCAGATAAAAGCCTTTGGAATCAGATTTAACAATGAGCTAAAGGAAGAGAGCTTCCCAGGTGGGAAGAGCGGGAGATGGAGCACCTTTGAGGGTTCCTGGGTGGTAGCCCCCGTAGTGTGGACTCTTTACTTCACAATATAAACCACAGCAGGAAAAGGGCAAGAATTCTGTCAGAATGTGAGGTCTTCACTTTGGCCAGACCGTGCTTCCAAAGCAAGTGTCAGTCTCTGCTGTTGTTGTCCCCACCATTAGCAAGTAGAGGTCACTAGAGACCCAGTGTGCGGCCTCTGATTCTACTTGGGGCAACCATGAGATATGATCAAACAACACACTTAATATTTAAATTTTAAAAATTGTCACAGTAAAAGACACCTGGTTATTATTACCCCTACATATCCCCCTCCCCCTCTTTACAGTTATCCCATCACTCCGGGCCTTTGTGAAGCAGCTCAGAAGCCCCTTCCGCGAGTGTCTTTAGCTGTACCGTGGTAACCGCCGTGACCATCTGAATTAACTCAAAAACTTTACCATGCACGAGTATTGTGGCCTTGGGGAAGAGCCGGCAGTCACACGGCGCCAGATCCGCTGACCAAGGTGGATGAGGGTGCACAGTAAAGTTTTAGAAGCCGCTTTTCTGCCGGCCGTCATTCAGCAGCACATATCATAACTTTGATCACACCTGGTAGAGACACTCACGAGAGAGGGCTTCCAGAACTGCTTCCGAAAGGGGCAAGAACGATGGGACCAGTGCATTCAAAGGAAAAGGGCGTATTCCGAGGGTGACTAATGCAATACCTCTTACCCTAAGTTTTTAAAATGTAAACATTCACCTTACATTTTCATCACCTCACCTGTCTTATGCCCACTCACCCAAGCCCCGCCTCCAGATCCAGAGGACTTGGTTTGGTGCCTTGGAATCATCACCTAACTTTATGAAGCCAGGTGTTTGTCTACTTCCTGTCACAGTGCGCCTGCCTGACATGATGCAGGAATCATGCAGGTAAGTACAGATCCAATAGACCATGTGGGATAAAAAACTAAATACTAGAAAACTGGCTTCTTAAATGAATTTTAAAATGGTTTAGAAACAAAATATATGGCAGACATGTCCGTTCCTATCGATCTGGGTCAACACAAGTGTTTGGGCTGCATTGCTTATAAGTCTGTATAACTAAGACCACATTTTTAGGTTGTGTGTTGGGCTGCTTTCCTGTACTCCATGCTGCTGTGTCTTCATGGTCCTATTTACTTTCTCTGCTTTAGAACAAGGAACGATGCACTTTGAGTGTATCTGACAGTAATTGCTTTTGAAATACATTTGAGCTCATTCCGTTTTTATGGCCAAAAGTACTTTTTTCATGTTCTGTGAATTCCTAGGAGGAAGCAAACTTTGTGAATCACTGTGTTAAATCATAACTAGAAACAAAGAATTGACAAAACCCAGCGAAACCCCACTCCTGATTGCTTACTTGCTAATGTTGTCCAACTCTTCTCTCTCTAGAGTAGAATCTGTGGTAAACTGCATTACATTCTGGGCCAGGCAAGAAGAAGAGTTTTTTTTTTTTCTTAGAATGGATAGTATTTAAGTACAACAAGACAACATTCAGATTGGTGAATAATTAAGGAAGGATATTTCACAAAATGAAATTTCTATATTATGCAATACATATGTAGGAGCTAAATTGTGCAGCAATATATATTAATAACAACAGAAAATTCTAATTAAAGGTTTCCTTTTATACTCATGTTCCCGTTGCAATATAAAATATATGAAAGCCAATTTTACTCCACGCGAATGGCTCTGGGGCCTCGGTAGCATTGCTGACTATTCCTCGCCTTGCTCACATTTTAAGGCAGTCGCAGGCCCATCTTGCTAGGCTTTCAGATACAGACACAGATGTGTACGGGGCCCTCCAGCCCCACAGAAGCGTGGCCGTGACTGGTGCCGTGGAAGCAGTCTAGTCCCTCGTGAGCTTCTGTGGAGCATGACCAGTATCAGGTGGAAGGCAGCCACGATATCCCCTTTCTAGAATATATGGCGTCTGAATACTCCCTGAGAGGTGGTGTTATATATCCCTTCTGGGATTCCATCTTCTCTTTCCAAGCACAGCAAGAAGTTGCCACAAGTCATCGTTAATACACTTCATGGATCCGATGTGATGTGGTTCTCTGTTAAATATATGGTACTGAATGCAGGTAGCCCGTTCATGGTTTTCAGATCCTCTGTACCAGTGCCATTCACTCTATACCTTGCTGCACTGTATCCTTCACTCCAATCATGTGCCATAAATTCTCCCTAAGGATGATGTCTTAGTCTGTTTTCTGTTGCCTTAACAGAGTACCCGAGCCTGGGAAATTTGTAAGGGTTCTAAAGGTTGGAAGCCCAAGATTGAGTGTTTGCTTCTGGGAAAGGCCTCATGCTATATCATCCAGGGTGAGCCACGAGGGGTGGTGAGCAACAGAAGAGAGACTGGGATGGTTTTAGTAAAACCTACTTTCAGGAAAATGAATCCAGTCCTCCTAATGACCCAGTCACCTGCAGGAGTGCCCCCGCCTCCAACACTGTGACACTGGGAATCTGATTTCCACATGAGAGGTGGAGGGGACAAATCTTTTTCAAACCAATGCAGGCAAGGAGACAGAATCGTGTTTTATAGCTCAAGAAAAACATTAAAAGTTTATGTAACACTCATGAGCAGCTACCAGGCTTTTATCAAAAGGAAAGCTGGGTTCATGTGTTTTCATCATTGATCATTCAGAAGCAGCTTTTATCCATGTATTTATCCACATGTGCTGTAATCTCTAGGCAACAGCTATGTTGTGGTTTGTGTCTAGATGTCCCCTCACCAGAGCCTCATTCAGTCACAGGGTTTGTTTGGAGGCGGCTGAATCTAGAGTGTGTGATGCTGGAACTACAGGTGTGCAATTACTAAATCAGCCCACTGGTTGGTTTGGCACTGCCTTAATCCCAGCTGTCCAGATAAGAGAAAGGGGCCAGAAACATGCATTAATCTCTACCTCTCTATTTTTATTTTAAAAAGGAAAAAAGAAAAAAATGATGATATTTCAGAATTTCAAAACAACAAAAAAGGAGATTAACAATGGTTAATATATTGCATATTGTTATCTTCAAAGTAGTTGCTCAGATTACAAGATAAAGGCATGGAAAAATGATCAGTGAAAGCACAAACTGTTCTTTTTGTTGAACAGAGATTAGTAGTATAATTATCTATCATATATATCTATATGTCGATATATCTGCTTTCCATCATCCCCATTATTCTTTCCTTTTGAGCAATTTCTTCCCCTTTCACATTCACAATATCTGTTGTACATTTCGGATATTATTTTCTCTTCCGTTTTTTACACTAGGGAGACGATATGATGTTTACCCAGGAGTCTGATTTACTTCATTGATGAGAATGATCTCAAGTTGCGTTCATTTATCTCTAAAAGCCTTGAGGTGATTCTTCTTTATAGCTGAGTAATAATCTGTTGTATAAAAATACCAAATATAAAAAAGATAACGGTATCTTTTTATCCTTTCTGTGAATAATGGGCATTTGGGTTGTTTCCAAGATTTAGCTATTTAAACTGCTGCTAGAAACATACATCCCTGTGGTATTATGTTTTCAGTTCTGGGAAAATACCAAAAGGGGAATAGCTGGGTCAAATGGGATCATCAAACCTTTTTTCTGAGGAATCTTCACACTGATTTCCACAGTGGTTGTATCAGCTTATGCTCTTACCAAAAGTGAAGAAGTGTTCCTTTTCCCCAAAATCCCCATCAGCATTTGTTATTGGTTGATTTCTTCATGATTATCATTCTTTCTGGAATGAGATGGAGTCTCAGTGTTGTTTTAATTTGAATTTCTCAAATGACCAGCAATGTTGAAAACTTTTTTCATATATTTATTTTCTATTTGTGTTTCTTCATTTGAGAAGTGTGTATTAATCTCAGATGCCCATTTTTGGAATGGGTTTTTGAATCTGGGGGCCTGATTTTTTTCAGTTCTTTATATGTACTAGATATAAGTCCTCTGTCTGAAGGACAGTAGGCTAAAGCTTTTTTCCACTCTGTGGGATTTCTTTTCACTCTGTTGGTGATTTCTTTTGATGTGCAAAATCTTTTTAATAAGATGAGATCCCAGGTGTTGATTCTTTGAAGTATTTCCTATGCAGTTTGGCTTTCGTTCAGGAACTCTCTGCCTATCCCGATGTCTTCAAGATTTCTACCTACATTTGTTCCAGTAGATTTAGTGTTCCTTTTAAAATATTTAGATCTTAGATCCACTTTGACTTTGGTTTAGTGCCTGGTGATAGACATATGTCTAGTTTTAGTCTTTGGCTTGTGGAAAACCAATTTTTCCAGCACCATTTATTAAAGAGACCATCTTTCTTCCAATGAACATGTTTGTCCTCTTTGTCAAAGATAAGGTGGCTGAGTGTCTTTGTATTTGTGTCTGCTGTTAACCTCTCTTGCTTTTGTTTTCTTCCACTTTCATGAATCGTTGCCCCTCTGCCATCTACCACCATGCTTTGGAGTCAATTATGAACTGAAACCTCTACAAACTGTGAGCTAAATAAACCTTCCCTCCTTTAATCTTGGAGGTTGGGTATTTTGTCTCCACAAACAGGAAAGTTACTAGGACAAGTTCCATCTCTGAGAGACAGGAAAAATAAATTCTACCCCTAGGATAAAAGAAACAGATTGGATCATGGCAGAAACAGTGCTACAGGTTGCAAGACACTGTGTGCAACACCCCCTTCCACGTGTCCGGTCCAACATGGCAGCCGGCATACATGGAGGCGTGTATTGAAATCTACCTGATGATGTACCTTGTGCTCAAAGCATTACCAGGCACAGTGTGGAATGAAGAGAATTACTGATACCTTTACAGTAACCTTATGCTTTATAAATTCTTCCTATACCACAGTAAAAATCTGAGTGTGATGAGGAATGGAAAATTCAATGTATGGGGAAAGACCAAAAAGTAGATTTGCCTTCCCTTGTGTGTGTGTGTGTGTGTGTGTGTGTGTGTACTACTGGGGTTTGAAACCATGGCTTTTGCGCTGAGGTATATCCCCAGCCTTTTATTTTATTTTGAGACAGGATCTCACTAAGTTGCTAAATTTCCCAGGCTACCCATGACTTGCAATCATTCTGCCTCAGCCCCCTGCCCCGAGTTCTGGAATATGGGTGTATGCCACTGCCTCTAGTTCCTTCTTTTTCCTAAATAATTCTTCTACAGATATATTTGAGGAAACGCTATGTGTTCAGTGACTGGAGCACCTGACTTTAGTTTAGAGAATGAGCTTTAGGCCCTAGGTAGATCACTAAATGACTGGCTCAGGCAGATACCTTCTCTGAAATCAGTTCCTAGATGTGAAGAGGAGAAGACACAACCTTGTTATTCCTAAGGGTCCACAGTTATTGTAGAGCACTCCAGGGGACAAAAGCCCACCTCTAGCTCATTTCAGTAAAAACTGGTAATTTATCTGTTCATTTAATGTTGAGACCAACAGTAAGGGTTTGTCCTGCGGCTGAAATATTCTGAGCAGTGTCTGGTCTTGCCTTCTTTCCTGTGGTATTTCTGTCCTCTAGATGGACTCATTCTTAGGCAGGATCAAGTCCATCCCTCTTGGTGACAAGAAGACTGCTAACACCACCAGTAAACTGCCTTTTCTTTTTGAGGAGGGAAAGTTTACCCAGCCTGCTCAAACATCTAGGATTAGGTCTGATTTGGCCAGCTCTGGCCTCATGTCCATCCTGAAAGAATATTCAGTGCCCACATGTTAACTGCCATGCCTGGGTCATGTGCCTTTTCCTGATTCAACAATGTGATCAGCCCCAAGGCAAATAAAGAAGGTGGAGGCAACGTGTTTCCTCCAAGAAAGGCTGAATAAAGACAGCAAGAGGAATATAGATGGGTAAAAAAAAAAAATCAGCTTTCCAGGCTTCATGTTTTTTGTAGTCTGAGTTTACTAGGGAAAGACTTAATACAGGACACATAGTTTAAAGGCAGATTTTATAACATTCACATCAAAGAGTCCAATGCAAAAGAGTGTAAGAGATCTATCCACATACTACAGACCTCAAGAACCCATCTGAGTACCTGAGTCTCATGACAATGTCCTGCATGGGTCCAACTGAGACCTAGAGCCCACGATGACATCCTTTGAAAGTCTGTATCAAGCATCTGCACAGGGAAGGCCCAAAGGTCAGCAGTGGAAGATAGAAAGTCTGTGCTAGTGGGATGAAGGATCTGTGCCAGAGGTTGAGGGATCTGCACTGGAGTCAGGAAGCGATGCTCAAGGTAAGGACCAGAGCTTCTCGAAAAGAACTGTACCATCCTCAGTGACAGTGAGGACTTGATCTCCTCTGATGATAATAGACAACTTCACATCAGGAAAACCAGCATGGCAGGCTTCTCCAGGAGAATCCACAGCACTCCACCTCCCCCTTTACTTCTCTTTTTATGCTGCTGGCAACAATCCTTCAGTGGGCCTTCCATACCCAGCACCATGCTGATTCAGTTCAGCCGGGTTTTAGAAGTTGCTCATCAGTTAATCTACCACAATGTCTAGCCAATTGATAGGACTCCTCATAATCATTGATCTTAACATGAGAGGCAGTGAATCCTAGTGATTACGCACACAATTAAACTCCAACTGTGGGCCACCTCTGGAAAACACTACTTTTTAAGTGTATGACTGAGGGTAACTTCAAAATCCTTATATAACAATTTAACAATACCCAAAGAGAAGAGAATACTGCTTTCACAGAGCTGTAAGACAGCAAATTGATGCTATCTGTCAGCTGTTTAGCATTTTAAGGACTAAACAATGATAAACATTCTATGTTGTTCCAATACCTCTGGCCTCAGATGCTTTTTTCCCTTGAATTTTTTTCTAGCATACAGATCATTCCTGTGCTTTCTAAATTGCTCTGGTGCAGATAAACTAAGAAAAGACAACAATCATTTATATGTACAAAAACCAGTGAACCCAACTACAAAAATCAAATAGTAACAGACATGAAAAATCAAATAAGCACTAATACAGATGTAATGGGGAACCTTACACCCCACTGTCACCAATAGATCAACTGGACAAAAAATCAACAATGAAATATCAGAACTGAAGCAAACTTCTGAACAAATGGATTTAGTAGATGAATATAGAGTATTCTACCCCACAACATCAGAATACACATTCCCTTCAGCTGCACATGGAAGGTTCTTCAAAATAGAATACACACTAGCTCATAGAACATGCTTAAGTAAATGAAAAGGAATTTAAAATATCCCATGTGTATTATCAGATCATAATGCAATGAAACTGGAAATCAGCCGCAAAAGAAACCATAAGAACTTCACAAACTCAGAAATTAAATAACAATTTTCTAAATAACCAATGAGTCACAGATGAAATTAAGAAGAAATTAGATATTTCTACAATTAAATGTTAATTCCAATATAACATTCTGGAACTTATGGAATTCAGTGAAAATAGACCCACAAGAAACATTCATAGCAGTGAATTCCCATATCAGAAAAACTTAGTGAGCTCAAGTAAACAACCTATGTTGAACCTCAAGCTTCTAGAAAACAAAAAGCAAGTCAAACTCAATGCTTGTATGAGGGAGGAAATTATAAAGATCAGAGAAGAAATTAATGCAGTGAAGATTAAGAAACCAATAAAAGAATCAGTGAATCAAAGAGTTGGTTCTTTAAAAGATTAAGTAAAATTGACAAACCCTTTGCCAAACTTACCAACAAAAGGAAAGAAAAGACTCAAATTCATGCAATTAAGAAGAAAAAGGGTGAATCTCCACAGATTCTACAAAAATCTAGAAGATCATCAATACCTACTTCAAGAAACTATATTCTGATAAGATGGAAAACTCAGAAGAAATGAACAGATTCCTAGGTACATATGAATTACCAACATGAATCAAGAAGATATAAAAATCCTAAGTAACCTAAAATCAGTTAATGAAATTAAAAATGTAATTGAAACTTTAAGAAAAATAAAATCCCAGTTCCTGATAGATTTACTGCTGAATTCTACAAGAAATTTAGAGAAGATCTAATGCCCCAACTTCTCAAACTCTTTAACGAAATTGAAAAGGAATCAATACTCCCAAATTCATTCCTGGAAGCAAGTATTACCCTAATACCAAAACCAGAGAAGGATCCAACCAAAAAAGAGAATTATAGGCCAACCTCAGTACTGGATTAGCTAACGGCCAACTTTTAACACACAGCTAAGCTGGATCGGCATGGTGCTGGGTGTGGAAGGCGCACCTGAGGATTGTTGCCAACAGCATAAAAGGAGAACTAGAGGGGAAAACGATGTGCTGTGGATTCTCCTGGAGAAGCCTGTCATGCTGATTTTCTTGATATGAACTTGGTTGTTATCATTTGAGGAGCTTGGGTCCTCACTGTCACTGAGGATGGTGCAGTTCTTTTCGAGGAAGCTCTGGTCCTTACCTTGAGCATCGCTTCCTGACTCCAGTGCAGATCCCTCAGCCGGTTGGCACAGATCCTTCACCCTGTTGGCACAGACTTTCTAGCTTCCACTGCTGACCTTTGGGCTTTCCCTGTGCAGATTCTTGATACAGACTTGCCAGAGACATCATCATAGGCTCTAGGTTTCCAGTTAGACTTGTGCAGGACATTGCCATGGGCTCCATGATTATCTCAATATGTGCAAAACCGCATTTGACAAAGTCCAACATTCATTTGTGGAAAAAAAGCACTATAGAAAATTGAAATAAATGGTGTTGCTCTCAATCTGATAAAAGCCATCTATGAAAAAGCAAGAGCCAACATCATACTAAATGGACAAAAACTGGAAGCTTTCACTCTAAAATCAGAAACAACATAAGAATGCCCACTGTCATATTATTCAGTATAGTTTGAGAAACTTTAGCCAGAGAAGTTAAAGAAGTGAAAGAAATTAAAGAACCAGGGATAGGAAAGGAAGAAGTTAAATTATCATTATTTGCAGATGACATTATACTTTACACAGAAGACCCCCAAAACTCCACAAAAGTGTTCTAGAGTGAATAACTTAATTCAGCAGTGTAGCTGAATACAAAGTCAAACTCAGAAATCAATAGCATTGTTGTACACAAATTACAAATTCACTGAGAGAGAAATAAGGATAACAACATTTTTCACAATAGCATCCAAAAAATGAAATACCTGGGAATCAATCTAACAAAAGAAGTAAAACACCTGTACATTGGAAACTACAGTACTGAAAAAGGAGATTGAAGAAGATATCAGACAATGGAAAAATATTCCTTTTTTTAGGTAAGAAGAACCAATATAGTGAAAATGGGCATAGTTCCAAAATTATTTATATAAATTTATTGCAATCCTGATCAAATACTAATAGTGTATTTGACAGAATTACAAAAAACAATGCTAAAATTCATTTGAAACCAAAAGAGACCTAGAATAACAAAAATAATTCTGAGCAACAAAGGCAAGACAAGGAGCATCACAATCTTTGACTTGAAATTATAGTACAAAGCTACTATAATAAAAACAGCATGGTACCATAAAAAACTCAGTCCCAAAGATCAATAAAACTGACTAGAAGATGCACAAACAACTCCAAACACATTCGGTCACCTTACTTTTGACAACATGAGCAAACACTTTCACTGAAAGAAAGCCTCTTTAATAAATGGTGCTGGAAAAACTAGCTTTCCACATGCTGAAGACTAAAACTAGACCTATATCTTTCACCATGCACTAAATTAAAATCAAAATAGATCAAAGATCTCAATTTAAAATAGAAACACTAAATATGTTGGATGATGGAAGAGGTAGAACTGTTGAAGACACTAGTATAAACAAAGACTTTAGGAACAAAAACCCTGATCACACTGGAAATAATACATCTGGGATCTCATCTTATTTAAAAGCTTTTGCACAGCAGAAGAAACAATCAACAAAGTGAAGCGACAATCCACACTGTGGGAAAACAACTTTACCAGATTTTCCTCAGACAAAGGGCTAATATCTAGAATATATAAGAACTCAAGAAAATAAGATTCCCCAAATTTAAAAAGCCAATCCAAAAATGGGCATCTGAGATGAAGAAGCAGAAATGGCAAATAAATATATGAAAAAATGTTCAACATCACTGGTCATTTGAAACATGCAAATTAAAACCACACTGAGATTCTATCTTACTCCATAAAGAATGGTTATCATCATGAAATCAACCAATACCAGATGCTGGAGGGGCTGTGGGGAAAAGGAACCCTTCTCCATTGTTGATGGGAGTGCAGACTGGTGCAACCACTGTGGAAATCAGTGTTGATATTCCTCAAAAAACCAAATTAGAGGTTCCATTTGACTCAGCTATTCCCCTTTCTGAGTATTTTCCTAGAATAATTAAAACCATCATACCACAGTGTCATAAGAACACCCATGTTCATAGCAGCACAGTTTGTAATAGTTAAATCTTGGAAACAGTCCAAATGTCCATCAACCAATGAATGGATAAAGAGAATTTTTTTATGTAATGGAGTGTCAGTCTCCCATAGAGGAGGATAAGCTTGAGACATTTCTAGGTAAATGGATGCACCTAGAGACCACACTTTTAAGTGGAATAAATCAGGCACATATGTTAAAATATTGCAGTTTCTCTGATGTGAGAAGCTTAAAGTGTGAGGACCAAAATGTACAAGAGATACTGAGAAATGGGAAGAACATGTTCAAATGAGAAGGGGAACAAGGGAAGAGGGAGAGAAAAAGGACAAGAAAAATAAATCATGGAAAGAAAAAATAGAAACAAAGCTTTTGTAAACAATGAGGGGAAGGGGAGTTGCAGGGAGCGAAGCGTAATGGGAAAAAAGGAGGAAGATATATTACATACAGGTAAAAATCTCCTTTGATGAATGTTATCATTATGCATATTTAAAATATACCAATAAAATATTTTTTAAAAAAATAAGGAAAGATTTGTACTTTTTTAGATTGAAGACAAGATGGCGGACTGGTAGGTAGCAGGAGAGAGACCCTCTCTGAGAGAGACAGCTCAAATGCCAGAATAAAACACCCTGGAGAGACCCAAACAGAGAGAGATGTACTCTCACAACCCAGGAAGAAACTAAAGTGCAAAAAACCACTCGAATATGAGGTCCTGGGGCTACTATTAAGATAAGATCAGCGAGCACGGTGCCCTCCTTCAGTGGCCTGAATTCCTGCCCAACCTGAACAAATGATCTGCACCGAAGTGACTGGCTTGAGCCGCGAGAGCGTGGAGCTGAACAGCCCTCTGTGCGGCTCGCCCGGACCAGCCTTGCACGCGATCCACCCAGAGGCACCGTGAATTCCCACCACAGCTGCGCTGAAGTCGGAGATTAGGGAGCCCAGCAGTTCTCGGGGATTGGCATCAACACGCAGTGACTGATGGGAATAAGACCCTCCCACAGGAAAGGGGAAACCGACTGGACGACATGTTGGATTTGGTCAGGACAGCCCTAACTCCATAAGGAAGTGGCTTCAGCTGGTTGCTCCCCTCGCCGGGCGGATTGGTGAAATCAGCTTGGACTAGGCCACGCCCCTGGTGGGGACCCAGTGAGTTGGTACAATATTACTTCCCTGAGACCAGTGCACACTGATGCAGTGAAGGCCTGCAAAGGTTGACTGGCCCGGAGGGGAGGAGCTAGCGCACACTGTCCGTGGGTCAACTCTATTCTTTGATAACCTATTGAAGAGGGCTAAAGCTCGTAGCCTGCGCCCGCTAGAGGAGCCTTAACCAACAAGAAAAGGGTCTGGGAATTACACTGTACACTGTAGAGAAGGAACCAAAAACATGACAAAAGGGAGAAATAAGAAACAACTCCTAGCCCCCAACACTGAGAACATTGATCCAGGAGAGGTAAATACAAAAGAGATTGAGGGCAGCAAAAATGCAACATCAAACACAGCGTTAGCCGACATAAAGAGATATCTTCAGGACCTCGTAAGCAGGACCAAAACTGAAATATTAATTCAAATTAAACAAGAGATAAGTAGATTAATAAAAGAAGGGCTGGGAACCTCTCAAGAAGACACAGACAGAAGAATGGAGGAACACAAATGGAGAGAAAAATTTAATGAAGAATTCAGGAAAAACCTAGAATTCATGAAGCAGATTCAAAGAGATTATCAGGAAACTAAAGACTCCAT
>PVJX010045807.1:0-12572 GCA_004027295.1 Dolichotis patagonum | reverse complement strand
AGAAAAGCACTTTTAGAGATTATTTGAAGAAAAAAATCAAAGCTACCCAGGGATTTTCCAATATCTCCTTTCAGCAAAGAGAAATTGGGACAGCATCTTCAAAACATGGAGTGGCTTTGTATTTACACGTAGTGGAACTGCCCAACCACTCCAGAATAGAAGACCTGGCTCGTGTGCATATGACAGGTTAAGGATACCCATAAATCCTCATAGCTCTCCTCATAGTGCTGAGATCTACTGTCCCACTGCTGGAACCCAGACATGGTTGATGAATTGTCTGATCAAATGGATATGCAGACATTACACTGTATCATTTCTAGGCAATACCTCCAGAGACCTTACTGTTTATACTCCAGCAGTGGACTAAGTTGATATCATGTAGGACAGAAGCCATGTCTGGCTATGGCCAGTATACCTCACCAATCTACAGAACCCTAAACAAGTAAAGCGTTATTTTAAGTCACCAAGCTGGGAAGCTGTTTGCTACTCATCAATAAAGTTTGGATGCAGGTGGTTTGAGAGTTTCCGTAATGTAGCATGGCTATCTCAAGAATAGCTAACCAAATAAGGCATAAAACACATTTATAATTAAATTAACTTGGTATATAAGCTGCTATCTTTTCCTTGCTATTAAGAAGAATCCACCTCTCTGATACCTTTTCTAACAAGTATTAAAACAGAAAAAATTCCCTTGTAAAATGTAAAGAAACTATGTCAGCAACTGTGAATTGAATCTGTATAGTATATCAGGCAATGTTCTTACTAGAATATAGCAGTAACATTAATACAGAAAGATATTTTAAAGAGATTGGAAGAAGATGATATATACAGAAAAAGGTCTGATAATAAATATACAGTGCTTTAAAGGAAATTAAAGCAGTTAATGTAGACTGAGAAATAAGAATGACACAGTAAGAGAATACCATCCCACATGCATGAAAGACCAAGTACCATGTGTGATATCAGAGAATTGTAAATTCTGGCTAATTCATGAAACAAGAAAGCCAATGTGTTTGGTACATAGTGTGCAATAAGGATAGACACTGGAGAGGTGGATTTGTGGAGTACCCTATGGAGAAACTTTGGATTGTACTCTAAGAGTGACAGGAAGTCTCATTAGTGCAGAAGTGTTATGATTAGATTTCTATTTTTAAATGATTGCTTTGTAAAAATGATTACTCTGTAAAGAAAGAGTAAAGGCAAGCAATAGGAAAAGTAGGGGGGCCAATGAAAGAGCTTTTATAGAAGGTCTGATAAACAGCCTTATAGAAACCATTTGAAGAAGTGTATTTTTTTGAACTACTGAAAATAATTATATCTAAATGATTCTGTGGAAGTGAAAGGAACATAATCATTGGACTTACACAGAGCTACTTTTATATCCGTGGTCTTTACATGGTGCTAGGCAAGCTTCTCGGTGTGTCTGAGCCTCAGTCTCTTTATGTGTAAAATGAGACTTATTGAATAGTAATGATTAAATATATAATGCATTTTATGAGCTAAGCTGATGGCTTGGACTATCATAGGCTCATAAACAGTTATTCTTAGTAATTAATTTTCATAAATTATTATCTACATTCTTAGTTTTAGAATAAAGGTAGCAAAAAAAAGGACCAACTACCAAAAGCCCATCCATAGTGACAAATAATAGAGGGAGAGCATGTATTTTCTCTGTTAATGGACTGCAATTTCATATTTGATAATTCCTATTTCATTAAATGTTGGTATCCAAAAATATAGACTATGTGAAGTTTTATGGTTGCTGTTTTTTTCTGTTAACGTAGTATCTAACAGCACTTTATATTTTTTAGTGAACAGAACATATTTATCTGAAGTAGACTTCACTGTTGTGCCTTTGACTATTTTTATTCTAATTTCCATTTTATAGTCTTGAAAATTGAGGCTCAGAAATTTTTGTTAACTTTATTTACAAAATGACGCATACAGTATAAAGTAATATTCAGTTCTGAATCTGAATATGACAGATAATTTCAACTCTTCTTACAAAAATCCATTCACAGCTAATCTATGGCTTGCTAATCACTGCTGGAATCTAGGAGGCTAAGATTTTTAGAACATGGATATGTTAGAATAAAGGGAAAAAACACTGAAGAAAAGTGTGATTCTCTCGCATTAAATGAGTAATTGATTGGAAAAGTCTGCTAATTAAACTACACTAATTTACAAGTCACTGGAAATGCCAGACTGCATTTCAGGTAAGAGCAGTTTGGCTAGAAATGATAATATTGCTCAAATGCTGACCAATTGCTACAGAGAAACCATCCAACTTTTCTACTAATGCTGATTATGTGAAATTCTTACTTGCATTATAATTAGTTACTTTTGAATACATTTTTCTATATTCTTTTAAAATTATATATGGAAGTGCTTCTCTCCCTGCCTCTCTCTCAAAACAGTATACTAAGAGAACTGTATGGTTTTTCCAAAATCCCTCTTACATTAGAAAGTTGGAATGGCGAATCTTTTTTATTACTTTACAAAATGACATGAGTTTGCAAAAGCAATAATTTCTGGAACTTTTGTTTCTGTAAATCCAAACTTATTAAAGGACAGTATGTGTGTAAGACTGTATGTACTTGGGGAAGGACTGAACATACATCCAAGTCTGGCCTCTAATATGACTATATTTGCAGATGGGCTTTAGAAAATAGAGTCATAGGGTGGGGGCTTTAACTTCTTCCTCAAGGGAGCCTTACCTCCTAGTATCCTATTCAGCTAAAAACTAATTATTAATTTAATCCATTGATGAAGTTAGTGCCCTCAAATTCAATTACCTCTTCTAGAGTCCTTTAAAACAGTCAAGTTGATAATTAAGATAAACCTATCTGGCCCAATGATATTTTGTTATGGTAAAAGTATGGTAAACAGGCAGTATGTAGGTAATAACCAACTTCAAGCCCTGTTATTGATGCTAATATAGAACATAACTTTTCATATTTTAAAATTATGATAGTCTCTTTGATTGTCAGAATATTTTGAGGCCTACAAACCATAGTTGTTGTTTATTTCCAGTTTATTGAAAAATAGCATATTGTAGTGATACTGAGAAATTCAGTGGCACTCTGAGATGCAAGTTCATTTTATTCATCGCAATTATAGTGAGCTTTTGAAAAATAATAATGTACTCATGCTATATCCACCTCTTATTCCGTTTGTGCAGATAGTGAATGATGACCTCAAGGATTCCTAGATCTTCCTAGGATTCCTAGAAGAGGTCTATGAATTTGCCTTTTGTCGTGGTGCCAATCTACAGCCTGCCAACTATGATAATTATGTCCTGTTGAGATGCCACCAAATCAACTATAACTAGCTGCATGCATTAAC
Source organism: Dolichotis patagonum (assembly GCA_004027295.1). NCBI lineage: Eukaryota > Metazoa > Chordata > Mammalia > Rodentia > Caviidae > Dolichotis > Dolichotis patagonum. The sequence continues at coordinate 9,227 of PVJX010045807.1, read as the reverse complement.
TATTCAAATGGCATAATTTCATTTGCTTTGGTTAAGATCACTTAAATTATGGATGGAAACCGGCCTCTGACCTGCATCTAGCAATCACTTCCTCTTTGCCTAAGATTTTAGCTTCCTATGAATCTAAGATTTTAGAAGCCTAGTTAGAAGGTATTTGAAGAATGATCCAGTTCAGGTCTTTATACCTATCACATCCCAGAATTACAAAGAGTATTGAGAGTTTGAACTCGTACGCTAACCCAAATGTCCTCTGAGTCACATTATTTTGAGGCTAATTTTATGCATTGTGATAGAAATCCCATCAATATTTTAAGTATTTCCTTCAGTCACACATTTTTAGTAGGTTTGTTGATCCCTTGTGACTTGGCTATGTATCTGTATAGCGGTCACTGTTTAATAATCACTTGCTTCAATTTGTAAGAAACCAACTGTTAATAATTCATTCAAGGAAAGAGTCCTTGATTCTCTTTCCAACCTCCTCTCTGTAACTACTCCACACCTGAGAATAGTCTGCTGGGCTAATTCTTGCAAAGGTTAAAGGTTTCTACTTGTGCAGACATATAAACGTATACCTTATCTAGATAGAAAGTACATTGTTTCATTTAATAAATGTTCCAACATGAACACATACAAGTACCTCTCAAAATGCCTATAGATCTGAGCAATTGCTTAATTATTTTAAAATCAGGATTTTGTTACTATTTTGAAGAATCAGAAATAAGTATGGGGCATATAAAAGACCTTGTCATGGACAAGATATTTTTATCAGGACTATGGAAACTTTTTATAATGGAAATACTGCAGAATTCACTATGTGTTGTGCACCATTCCAAACTTACAATAAATGCACATTCAGACACACTTGCACATAAAACACTATTCATTTTATATTTTGGGAATAGCTTAAGTCTGGTGAAGAAGAGTCTGCTTACATAGTCCTAAACAAGATAATCCTTGGGAGGAACAGATGATACTGTAAACAGATCAAACAGATAAAAATTCTTAGGAAAATGATGGAGGGGATTTGTAAGAAACTGAAACAATATTTAAAAATTGTGCATGATGAGAACTCTTGTAAAAATCCAATCACCAACAGGAGTTGTAGATGGATCGCTTTTAATTCTTTTAACACTGTAACAGTAAGTGGAAATGTTTACTGTGTAATTGTTCTTGCCATGTGGAAAGCGTATTTATGTAGTATTTGCTGAGAAATACTGAGGCTATTCAAAAGTAACATGTAATTGTTCCTATCATGCTGAAAATGCTGAATACTGCATTTTCTGCTCCTATGCTCTAGAAATATGTTTAAATGCATCAGTTTAACTTGATTCTTCAGCAATCCAATATGAGAAAGCTAAATGTTATCATCATTCAGTGTTTGTTAGCAAAGAAACTAGTATTACTTAAGCATCCTCTCTCACACACACACTGGGGTTCCATTCTTCGGTTGCACTTGGGAACGGTGTGCGTGAAGCTGAGAAGACTTTATCCACATCTCTTTCCTGTGGTCTCCTACAATCCTTCCCAGGTATTCTTAGTCCAGCTGAGAGCCACCATTCATTCTGCTGCTAGTGAGTTCCTGTAGGTCCAAGACTCCTATCTTCTGCTGTAACATTTACCTATATAAGAAAAGGAATTCTTTCACAGAAAAGTTCACACTGAAATGACCTGAATGGTAATTGACTGCACTAAAGTGACAGATTTCATTAGTGATCAAGCCCAGGAGAACTTGAGATGAGTTGCTAGCTTGCTAGTTCAGTGACTTCACGCATTCATCTTCCCCTCTTTTTGCCAACTTCCTGACTTTCCACCCTCTACTCCCAACCTTGTCAGAATGTAGCTGTCTCCAGCCTATAGCCCCTTTGGAAATCACTGAAATATGTCCTCGCAATTAACCAACAGATTATAAAAGTGCAATAACTGGAAGGAAAACATGAGTGACTCCTCATGAATGATAAACATTCTCAATAGTTGTGCTATTGAGTAACTCTTCAGTATTGCCTCCCATACCTTCTATTCAAATGCTGCTTACTAAACACATGTTGTGTCTGTGACACAAAATACATAACTTCTATGTAAATGATTGAATAAAGAGAACAAAGGATATGGGGATGCTTCTAAAACAATGCTTACTAAATAAAATCGCTTTAAAGATTTGAACTCCAGTCTCTCTCAAAATTTAATGGAAATGAAGTATTTTCCTGTTTCTGTTAATTCTGACTTTAATTTACAGTAAGCACTGAAAAACATGGAACAGTACACCAGTTAATTCATTGGAACTGGCATTTTAAAGAAAAGATTTAACAAAATATATATATCAGTTATTATACAAATCAAGTTACAATTATTGACCTTAAAGCTTTATATCAAGTATCTGATGTACAGTATGTTAAAGGATTCTTTAAGAACTTTCTGAAATACCTGCTATAGAAATTCTACAGAACTTTTAGCCACACATAGCATATGATCTTTTATTCTTGATATATGTTCGTAGTTTGATTTCAAGGATTGACAATATCCTTGGGCATCTTCAATGTTTACTAATGCTTTTTATGAAGAAAAAATAGTTTGTCATTTTAATGTGTTTATTTTAAGACAATTCAGTAATTCAGATCATAGAGGAAGAAATCACTAACTCCCAAAATTTACAATTTATCAGTCAAGTAATGCTGTATACAATTTCCATAGAGTATATAAAGATAGAAGTGGAGGTAGACGTAAAGAGAGGGATAGGGATAGGGATAGAGATAGGGGAGGAGAAGGCACACACACACACACACACACACACACACACACACAGACACGCTGTGTTTATACCTGCATGTAAATCAGAGAAATGAGAAAGAAGTAGGTGAGTAGAGACACACATTCAAATTTGGAGAGATATAATTTTGTGCAGGTGGAATTATACCATCTATTATATTTGAAGGCAATAATGAGTTTAGTTTTTTTTTGCTAGACTTTGGTAGTATGTACACAACCAACAGAGCACTTTTCAGACTTTTGCCTCAAAAGATTGTGTTAAACATTGAAATGTTGAGTTTGCTTATTTTAAAACTACATTTCTGTGCCTTCAGGTTTATCTACCAATTACCTGCATGAAACATTAGACAATTAAATTAGATTCAAATTAGAATGTTCCTTTATTTATTAATGAACAGTCTTCAAGAGGTAGGCAATTAATTCAGCACTAAAGGACTTTACCTAAGAACTTTGTGTTTTATGTCTCTGTGTCTATTTAATGACTAGCACAGTGATGTTCATAACAATAGAGTGTTGATTTTTTGTTGCTGTTTTTGTTTAAATTCTCAGTGAAGTAAATTTGGAGTTCAAATGCCATTACTATACAAGGCTGTTTTAAGCATCTGCAAAAATTGCCCATCATAAAATTAACTTAATACCCATGATAGACAGGAAGAACATTTGGATTAGGAATTATGTAAACAGAATAGCTATGATGCAGTTAGGGTGATTCATCCTCTATATTTCTTGGTGTTAAGTCATGTCTGTCTACAGCTGCACAATTCCAGGCATTTTGGAGAAATCTGGATTTGTAGAATTTATAGCTACTTTCTGCGCCTTCTACTCTCAGTTGGTTTCCTAAATGAATTGGCAACCATGTGTATCACAGTAGTGTTTTGTTCTGTTTTCTATTGTGTTAGAAATAATTTATTTTTGAACAGAAAACAAAAATCTCTGTGTCTAGAGTGACTCTTGACAACTCTTTAAATATCATTAGTCCTATAAAAGAGTAAGATGCGATTTGAATAATTTAGTGCTAACATGTCACATTTTGAGACATCTATTTTATGTCTTGGTTGAATAAATAACCAGATACCTCTCTGGAATTTAATAACTTGTGTGTCTACATTCCTAGGTAAATAATAAATTGTTTTTCTCCTTGAATAAAAGTTGCCATGGCGACTTGGCAAGTTTAAGCTGTAGAAGTTAAATACCAAGTTCTAGTCTAGCTTTTCTGTGTTTCCAAACATGTGATAATAGTTTGGCAGCTGCGATTTAAGTTAAAAAAATTCAAGTTAATTATATTTTGATCTAGCCTTTTCAACCATGTACAATGTAGTTAAACAAAAACCTTGTGTATTTTTGCAGATAATTCTTTTAGGTAACCTCAAATTATTTCTTAATTAATTACAGTAATTCAGGGATTAAGGGAAATATCTAAGTCATTTTATAAATATTGATTTCAATAATTCTGCTGAAATCTATCCCAGAATTTTGAATTTGGTAAATTAGTAATTCTAGGAAAATCGAGTCATGTCGTTGAATCTGTTGCGTAATGTCCCTAAAAATACATATATTTGCCCAAAATATTACTGAACTCTAATAGCACTAATAAAAGTGATAAAAAGTTGTAATTTTTATTAGAACTCATTGATTATTTTCTTTAAAGCCACATCTTTTCATAATTCTAATAAAAAAACTCTATCATTCATCATCATTTGTTATTCAGACCTGATGGTTTCTGGCAAATTACACAAACTTCCATTTCTGTGCAATTATTTAGATATGAGAACACCAAAAACGAATGAGAGGTGTTTGTTATGCAGACCTATAAACTTACTTTATTCAGTGTTACTTAAAGTTTGACTTCAAGATAAGCCTCTTTTCTGTCAGTATTCTTTTGGTTGACAATAACCTAAATTAAGGTGTCCAGCATAGCAATAAAAGGCATTGAACATAGGTAGAGTCATAAAGTCATAGATAAACTAGAGCAGAGAGATCTCCTTTGTGTGTGTGTGTGCCTGCAGTTTTGACCTCATATGTGTGTTTGCACATAGGCAGGGTGTCCTCATAATGGTAAAATGGTGGCAGTATTTGCCTATAGGTCTTGTATTGTCTGGTCCACAGCCCAGATGTACTGGGGCACTTATTAAAAGATAGAGTTTAGAAAATGATTGACTCTACTGGCAGTGGGCTGGACAGAAAAGTCATCATGCAGCACTTGGAATGTCTGGTGGCAGCATGCTGGACTAATCTCCTGAGGACCCTGGGATTGTGGCCCCTACAAAGGAAATTGCCAGAGGGTGCTACAATGGCAAGCCACATGGGGAAATTCCCAGAAAGTACAGAGTGTCCAGTGCTGGCTGGATGGACTATAGCAGTGCTCTGTTCTACACCCAGGTACCACAAAGAGTGGGCTGTGTGGAATAAATCACATAGCAATAGCATCATTAGCTTATTTTGTTCTATTGTATGACCACTATTCCAAGAAATAACTGACTTAGCACATGGCAGATGGGCATTTGCTATAAATAACACTAGGTCACCCAGTTTCTAGTAGCCTTCGGATAATATTTATCTAAAACCTCCAGTCACTGTTTGCAAATAGTGCCCTTTGGCTGGGCAAGAGTCTTGAGAACACAAAAGCATCTCAGAGATGGCATGCTAAATGTCCTGTGTTTCCTCAGCGATGGTGTGCAAGTGCTTACACTCCGGTAATCAAAATCAGGGAAATCATCTCTCACCATAATTCCTGAATGTCTCCCAGTTCGTCCTTCTTAGGTTATGAGCTCATACACGTCCACCAGCCATCGTGAATGGTAGCATGATAAATGTAAAGTGGCTTGTGCCAGTGGCACAGAAGATGTCCACCTCTGAAGTTCAGTTCCGGTGTTGAGACGTCAGACACCACGGAGGACTGAACACACGTTAGGATGTACACCTGCGATGCTCTGTCTAGACGCAAACGATCGGTGCCATGTGGTTATCCAGGAAGATTGGAAACCCATGAAGATGCTGGGCTTCCTCAGGCTGCAAGGCATTTTATTCCTGCATCTAGCTTAACATCCCCTTTTCCTTCTTTACAGATCTCTTCTTTATTTTCTTCCATGCATATGCATAATTTGTACATGATATCTGAAACTGAATAATACCTTTACCTACAAGCTTTGTTTAAGAAATAAAATGTCCATTTACTGTTAACATGTAATCACTTCTCAACATTCAAACTTTGAGTTATATTGTTTCTTTTAATCATGGGGCAATCTCTCTTTAGCATACTGCTGATAATATTCTTTTCCTTTCTGTATTAAATATATATATATATATAATATTTTTGAAAGAGTAAGTGGAGTTCTTGTTTTAATAGAATGTCAAGAATACTTGTAATTTATTTAATTAGCACTTAGATAAATGCTTTAGAAAAAATTCACATCCCAAACTTTTTTTACTCAATTCATAAACCTCCTATTCACATAACCATTTTTTCCACATTTAAGTACTTGTATGTCTTAAAATACATTCTGTTAAAGACTCCTTAAATTGGTAAAGTAAATTGCATTTTATTGTCAAATTAATTTTGCAGTCAGAATTAGCCAAGAATCCTATGATTTGCCTAGGTGTTCCTCAACAAAATTACCTTTTAAAGCATTTAAATCTCCTGAGGGGGAAACACAATATCAAAAGACATTGTGAAAGGCATCATTGTAATACCAACAATCTGAATTTAAATAAAAGTAGACTGTATTCTATATGTATGTATGTGTTTGTAGCACTGGGAGTTAAATCTAGTATATTTGCACTGAGCTACATCCCCATTGCCCTTTTAGAACTTTTGTTTTTCATCTTGAGACAGAGTCTTGCTAGGTTGCTAAGTTGCCCAGGCTGGAATTGAACTTGTGGTCTTCCTGCCTCAGCTTTGCAGGGTACTGGCATTACAGGCATGCAGCTTCATGTCTAGCTTTATACATTTTTGAGACCTTTTTTTGTCTGGTCAGAAATTATATCCCTAATATTACTGTGGTTGAAAATATCGGTGCACACAGAATGTGTATTTGCCTCTAAGTACTTAGCACTTTCTTCTAAGGGAGATTACTGAGTTTCTGTATTTTTGGTTTTGGTTTTGGTTTTTATTTTTTTATTGAGTACTGAACCCTGGGCCTTCACACTGAGGTGTGATCTCAGCCCTTTGTATTTATTTATTTTTTTAATTAAAAAAATTTATTTTATTTATTCATTCATTCAGTCAGTCAGTCATTTGAGATCCTGGAGATTGAATCCAAGACCTTTATATTGAACCACATTTTCAGTGCTTTGTTATTAATTTTTATTTTGAGACAGGGTCTCATTAAACTGCTAATTTCTCCAGACTGTGCTCCAACTTCCAATTCTCCCACCTCAGCCTACCAGAGTTCTAGGTTTACAGGTGTGGGTCACCAGGCCCAGCTGAGAATAACCAAGTTTGTATGTGTTATTTTATCTAATTCTCTTTTCTTAACAGTGACTTAAAGTACTTGGTTATTTTGAAGACCACCAACACTTCTAATTGCAGGAGTATTTTTTTTAAAAAAGACTTTTAGGGTAAATATCTCAATTCCTGATATATATCATTTTCTATTGTTGCAGGAGGATACAGATCACAATTATTACATTTCTCGGATCTATGGTCCATCTGATGCTGCCAGCCGTGATTTGTGGGTGAATATTGACCAAATGGAAAAAGACAAAGTGAAGATTCATGGGATACTTTCCAATACTCATCGGCAAGCTGCAGTAAGTGATTTGATATTGAGGGATTCTTTTTTTATTGTTTTTCAGTATGAAAGCTTTGTTCGATTAATTGGCATATATCCTTGTCTGTGTGGTCAATTGTAGAGTATATTCAGTTCTGTAATTATAATGTACATTAATAACTGCATAGAATTTATTAAAACTCAGAGAATTGTACTGATAAACCACATTAATAGAACCAATTTCCTTACTATGTTTGGTGCATTATATATGTGATTAAAATTGAGATTCATCTTGGATTACTTTCAGTTGTATAACCCTTGGAACAGCTAAAAATACAAATTATTTTCTTTGTTATCTTCCTTTTGATGTGAATTTATTGCTCTTGGTGTTGGGGAAGATTTTGCCAGAGTTGTTTGTGGTTCATGTCACATATGTAGACCAAATTCTGGTCTTACTTAAAACATATTTAATATAAAGGGAATGAATATGAACAAGAAGATACCAAGATATTTTAAGCTTGGGTCCATTATTTACCGGTTGTGTTTTCTTGGGTAAGTAATTTAGCTATTATGCAACACAGTTTCAGCATCTGTGATATGGAGCTGAGGGAAAAGTCATACTAACCACATTTATCCCACATGGTCATTGATATCTTGTCCTGCATACCAGGCTGAATGTGTAATAAACTGGATCTTTCAATCTTTACAATAAACCTATGGTGTAAATATCACTAACACCTAGATAATGCAGATAAAAGAATTCAGTTTTGGAAGAGTCAGAGAACCTATCCACAAGTTCGGCAGTAAGTGGTGAAATTGGGATATAAACCTAGACGCCCAAGCATTGCTCAAAATGTTTGTGTTCAATTTACCACACCTTGATCTCAGAATGTGCATGGCTTTGCTTTATGGTAATTGCCAGATTTAAAATTTACTAACTTTTAGTGGCATGAATAACAGTGATGATATTGTTGTCAGTGAAACCATGTCATTACCTATTGATTATGACTTAAAGGGAAAACAAAATTAATTTATCCTCTTAAGTGCTGTTGTTGTTACTGATGCAAAGATAGAGCTAAAAGAGTCAGTGGTTGAAATTAATTAGAGAAAGATTGATTTGATAAAAATTATATATAAATATTGGCAATGCCTTCATCATTTATATATGTAAAAATCCGTTTATTAATTATAGTTTGCCATGCTGAGACATTGAATTTTGTGTGCAGAGCACATATTTTTCTGACTCTGAGAAGCAAACAAAGTAGCTCTTTCTTCTTATCAAACTCCGTGATCCCATTTTTTTTCCCTATCCTGGCAATTTCAGCCAAGATGACAGATTGAGAAATAAGTCACTATAGGATTTACAGCTAATCTTCAAAAGAAGAGAAAATGAGAAAAGTTAAAGTAGGACAATGTCTATCTGGAATTTATAGTTTTTGACAATCTTCTTATTATATCACAGTGTCTAATAGTATAAAATATACTTGGTGCAAGTTTGAGTGCTGTTGTCTCTCCACATGAGGATTCCATGAAGTGGCCCCAGTCCTGGTGTCAGACATTGATCAGTTGAAGTGCTTGGTGATTTCTTCTTCCCTACTGGGCTGACCACCTGCTGTGGGTTTTCATTGCTCTGCCAAAGGCCAGGCAGGGTACATGCCTTGAACATGCCTGTTTTTCTCTTAGCAATATATTTATTAGATTGGCTTGTGACCTCAGCTCTATAATGGTCTTATGAAAAATTAAGATATTGTAGAG
>PVJX010045806.1:0-12565 GCA_004027295.1 Dolichotis patagonum | reverse complement strand
CAAGAACGTCTCCTGAGATCCGCACCATGCTGGAACTTAGGGCGCCTAGCCAACCAGTAAGCAGCCTGCCGCCCTGGAAACTGACTGTGATGTGGGGAGCAGTGGCCACTCCAGGGCGGGGAAACCAGAAGCAAGCGCATCTCCTGAGATCCGCACCATGCTGGAACTTAGGGCGCTCAGCCAACTAGTAAGCAGCCTGCCACCCTGGAGAGTGACTGTGGTCTGGCAAGCGGCGGCCACCCGAGGGCGGGGAAACCAGAAGCAAGAGCGTTTCCTGAGATCCGCAGCATGTTGGAACTTAGGGCGCCGAGCCAAGCAGTAACCAGCCTGCTGCCTACTGGGTCGCGGGCTTAGAATCAAACATACCACTCCCCTCCCCTCCCCCGTAATGAGTGGGATCCAGGGATCTGGGTATCTCTTAGGAGGTGACCATATTTGGTACAGCAAGTTGGGGGCGTTTCCTTCTACTATCTCTGAAGGCAGATATTTTTATCGCCGTTTTGCTTTGTCCTGATTAATGGTGTTGCTCTATTCAATACTGTGTTGATGTGTTCTATAATGTTGTGTATTTCTTTGATTTTGCTCTACCTAGTAGAAGAACTACTATTGTGAAGACAACGAGATATACAATGTTGCCTGTTACTGTTGTCCTGGTGACCTGCTGTAATGTTCTGTGCCAATTTCACTATACTGTCTCAATTGGCTTTATTCCATCCTTTTTTTTCTGTTTGCAGCTTCACTGTGTGTTCACTTTGTTTGCCTTAATTTTGTAACATGAACAGCTATTTTGGGGAGTATGTGGTTTGTCAACTAGTGATTTATGTTTTTTTGTGTGTGGTTTTGTATTGTTTCTACCCTTTTTTCTGTATTGCTTTTTTTTTCTCTTTAAATAAAATTTTTAAAAAAATCCTAAAATTTGCTTGGAACTAGAGGAAACCTACATTAGTAAAAGCAATTGTGGGTAAAAAAGACAAGCCTGGGGGCATCACAATCACGGACTTATAGTACAAAGCTACTGTGATAAAAACAGCATGGTACTGGTGAAAAAGACCTGAGGACAAAGGGAACAGATTTCAGGGTGCAGAAACAACAACAAATACATTCAGTCACTTGATCTTTCATAAATGAGTCAAACACTTTCACTGATAGAAAGACAGCCTCTTTAATACATAGTGCTAGGAAAACAGGCCTTCTACATACCAAAGATTAAAACTGGACCCGTATCTTTCACCATACCATAAACTAAAATTGAAATGGCTCAAAGATCTAAATACTAAAACAGAAACACTAAGTCTGCTGAAAGATAGAACTCTTGAAGACACTGGTATAAGCAAAGACTTTATCAACAAAACCCAACAGGAACTGTCAGAAAAAATGAACAACTGGGATCTCATCTTATTAAAAAGCTTTTGCTCAGCAAAAGAAATCATCAACAAAGTGAAAAGATAAGCCACAGTGTGGAAAAAATGTTTATTGCAGCTATACCTCAGACAAAGGACTAATATCTAGAATATATAAATAATTTTTAAAAATCCAGACTCCCCCAAATTTAAAGGCCCCATCCAAAAATAGCCATCTGAAACTGGCAAATACCTGAAAAAATGTTCAACCTCACTGGTCATTCAATAGATGCAAATTAAAAGAACTCTGAAATTCCATCTCACTCCAGAAGGCTATTACCAAGAGATCAACTAATAATAACTGCTGGAAGGGCTGTGGGGCAAAAGGAACCCTTTCCACTGTTGATAGGAATACAGAGGAATCATTATGGAGATCCCTCTAAAAACTAGGATTGGATGTCCATTCACCCAGCTATCCCCTTCTGGGTATCTTCCCAAAAGAATTAAAAATATCATACCACACAGATAGATGAGCACCCATGTTTATAGCAGCAGTTTGTAATAGCTGGATCTTGGAAACAACCTAAATGCCCATCAGCTGAGAAATGGATAAAAAGATGTGGTATGTTTATACAATAGAGTGCTACTTAGCCATAAATAAGGATAAAGAGACCATACTCAAGTGAATATACCCCTTGCCTCACTCCATTCCTTTTATGCTGGGATGCTTAAGATTTAAAGTGAAAAGCTAACAGACAAAACAAATATTTTTTCAAGCCAGTTCAGGAGGGAAAGTTGGTGATACTATCAAGTGGTAAAAGTCAAACACCAGAGAGTATACCAGATGTTAACATGTCATCCTCACAAATGTCTTTCTCTTTTGCAGAATAAGTTCCATCAGTCTCTCTTTTCTTGGGGCAAAGTAATGTTATGAGGTTTAATCACAGAGTACTGTCCCATCACAAATCCTACAGCTCCATCAAAAATAGAATTTTAATCTTAGTTAACTAATTTCTAGTTTTTCTTTAATGTTTTTAAACATTAAAACATGATATACCTGGCTATACTTAACCATATAGATTTTGTCCACAGCATTGTTTCCATTATTAGAACTATGCAGTGTTTATTGGATATGAGCACTGTATATAAATATTGTGCATGTATGAATATAACTGAGTTACTTAGGCATCATGCACACACTTGTAATCCTAGCACTCAGGAGGTTGAGACAGGAGGACTGCAGTAAGTTCAAGTCCAGCCTGGGATACACAGTAAGAGACTGTCTCAAAAAAAAAAAACTACCAAAAAATTGAATTAAAGAAATACAGTAAAATGTACTACAGTATAACAAAATACTACAGGTAAAATACTTTATTATAAAGAAAAATTATAATTTTTAAGAAACATATATTTAAGTGTCTTTAAGAAAAAAACATTAAAAACAACATATATATATTTTTGTTTGTTTGTTTGTTTTTGTACTGGGGATCAAACTGATGACCTTGTGCTTGCCAGGCAGGTCCTCATGCCACTGAGCTAAATCCACCACCCAGCATATATAATTGTTAATGAAAATGTTTGGATCAGAGATTCACAGCAACCTAAACATGTATTTTCCCTGGCAACAATGACTAATTCACAAATTCAGTGTTTCAAATTCATGTAACATAACTATCAGGAATAAGAATTTACTATAACTATGAAGATGCAGCTAAGTATATCACAAAGACTTACACTACTTGAAGATAGAAATGACAATGCATTAGAACAAAGAATGCTCTTAATAAATGTTGGTAAAGTTGTCATTATGGGTCAATTCTCCAGACTATGGATATATAAAAAACATATAAGGGAGATGGGCCCTTTTAAATCTTTCACCTGTTACCCTGGCTTAACAGAGAAATTGGAAAGAAGGCATGCATACATTTCTCTTTTACACTTCATCCTCCATTTCTTAGTTTTTAAAAAAATAATCAAGTTAGATCTATGGTATAAATAAAAAGAAATTGTTGGTAACATTTTACCTATATACATAACTGCAGTGACTCGTCGCTGGGAAATTTTCAGCTCAGGCTGGGACAACCTCTAATATACTTTAGATGACAAGGGATGACCTGCCACAAAGTTTTCAAGAGGATGACTATTGTTTGTCTTCAGTATGAACTTATGGACACCATTTTTCTCTGCTCAAAATATTTTCCTTAATTGTTACATTCAAAAGAAAAGTTATTTCACCAATATGTGTTCACTCAAGTTGACTAAGAACACAACAGTGTTCACTCAAGTTGACGAAGAACACTGTTGTGTTCTTAGTCCTATAGCTATTTATTTATTTATTTATTTATTTATTTATTTATTTATTTATGAGACAGGGTCGTTCTTTGTAGTACAGGCTGGACTTGAACTCACTACATAGCCCAGGCTGCTCTCAAACTTGCAGTGATCCTCTTGCCTCAGTTTCTAAGTGCTGAGATTACAGCCATGTGCTACTATGTCCAGCTGGCCTTTTAATACCTTTTAAATTCTACTATGAATCTTTCGATGAAGAGTAAAGGATGAACTATACCTGAAGGTCTTTCCACATTCAGTACATTCAAAGGGTTTCTCACCAGTGTGAGTCCTCATGTGCTGAGTTAAAGCAAAATTGTCGCCAAAGGCCTTTTCACATTCTTTGCACTCAAAGGGTTTTTCACCAGTGTGGATTCTATAATGCCGAACAAAATTTGCAGTTTGAGTAAAGGCTTTTCCACATTCTTTGCAAACATAGGGCTTTTCTCCAGTGTGACTCCTCATGTGTCGAATGAAGGAAGAACTATAGTAAAAAGCTTTTGTACATTCTTTACACTTTAAAGGTTTTACTCCACTGTGGGTCCTGTTATGTCGGATAAAAGCAGAGTGCTGTGTAAAGGCCTTGCCACACTGATTGCATTCATAGGGTTTCTCACCAGTGTGAACCCTCACATGCCGAATTAAGGAAGAACTGTGACGAAAGGCCTTACCACACTCTTTGCACTCAAAGGGTTTCTCTCCATTATGGGTTCTCTTATGCCTGATGAGAGTAGAGCGATGAGCAAAGGTCCTTGCACATTCGCTGCACTCATAGGGCTTTTCGCCAGTGTGAATCCTCATGTGTTGAGTGAAGGAGGAGTTTAGACCAAAAGCTTTTCCACATTCTTTGCATATAAAGGGTTTTTCTCCAGTGTGAATCATATTATGGTGAATAAAAGTAGAGCGATGAGTAAAGGCCTTTCCACAATCAGTACACTCATAAAATTTCTTTCCAGTGTGAATTCTCATGTGTTGAGCAAACGAAGAACTGTAGTAAAAAGCTTTCCCACATTCTTTGCACAAAAATGGCTTTTCTCGACTGTGTATATGCTGATGCTCTATGAGGTGAGACCTGCGTTTGAAGGCCTTCCCACACTCATTACATTCATAGGGCTTCATGCCAGTATGAATCTGTTGATGCTGAGTAAGGGCCCAATTCTTGCTAAAGCCTTTTCCACAGTCTTTGCATTTATAGGGCTTGCTCCTTGCTTTAATCAAATGTTCTTTTCCTGGCTTTTTAGAGTCATGTTCATAGCTATCATCTTGTTCATAGATTTGTTCCTGTGAAACTCGTAAACATAGGTTATCACCTGTCTCTACTTTATCAAGTTTGTGGCTCAGCTTTCTAGAGAATGTCTCCTTAGAGAGGTCTGTTCCTGGCCTCAAGTTCCCTTCCTGTGTCTCTAATAGCCTTTCCTCATATGTGGCATGCCCCAAACTGGAATCCCTTGAGGATCTCTGTATCAGTTGATCTTGGTAAAAGGATTCTTTGGAGAAGGCCAGCTGAGAATCAGTGGGCTCTGCTGTATCAGCTTTTGCTTTCTGACCTAAAAGAAAGTCAACATAAAAAAACCATCTATTAGTGACTTAAACAGAACAAATGAAATCACCACTTTAGTAAAAACATTAAGATGAAAATACGGTGACTTTGAGAACTCCTGAATTGTATGTTTTCTTTAGTTTTTTGTTTTGTGTTTGAGACATGGTCTTGCTATGTAGGTTAAGGCTGGTCTTGAACTCACTGGCTGGCCTCAAACCCATGGTGATCCTCCTACCTCAGCCTCCTGAGTGCTGATATTATTGATGTATACTGCCATGCCCATCTTGCATTTGGAATATCCCTTAAAACCACATTTACAATTTCTAATCTGTTGGCTCTTGATATCTTCCAAAGGAGGAAAAAGGTGGGGCAAGGGAGAAAGAACCTGGAAAGAAGACTATTTCTAACTCTCCTGAATGCAGATGGAGGAAGGATTACACTGTGTATAATTAATATGCTCTAAGAGAGGAAGTCTCATGTCATTCAAGACAGATAGTATAGCGTACTCAACCCAGATGGGAGACAGAAGGAGATCTTTGGAGGCTATTCAGAAAAGGCGCTTATGTGAGCTTATTTCTAAAGAGTAAGAATGCTCTTACTCTTTAGAAATACTCTAGTAAGAATTCTAAAGATTCTAGAATTATAGTAAGAATTATAGTAATTATAATTCTAGAATTATAGTAAGAAATACTCTAGTAAGAATTCTAAAGAGTCAAAAAAAACCAAAAAAAAAGGGGGGGCCAGAGATTTAGCTCAGTGGCTTAAGTGCCTGCCTGCCAAGCATGAGGTCGTGAGTTCAATCCCCGGTACCAAAAAAAAAAAAAAAAAAAAAAAAAATAATTCTAAATAGTAAGAATTACCAGACAGAAGAATTAAGAGGGAAACTGGCAGGTGAAAAAAAGAAGTCACAAAGATTCAGTTTTAAGAGATGCCAAATGCTTACCAAAGTGAAGAGGGTGAAAGAATAGTGGAGATGATGTATTCAGGCAGAGGCAAAGGAAAAAAAACTGTCAAGACTCGGGCTATACAACAGTGGAGGAGGGTGAGACGCAAATGGACATGTATACTGAGACTGCTATATACAACCCCAAAGTAGATAACATGTAGATAAAGAAAACTAATATTTAAAACATGAAGGATCTATATGAAAAGATTAATAATAAAAAGTTATAATTCCAAGTCCATCCATAAATCCAATACACATCAGGTAAAATTCCAATAGTTTTTCATAGATATTGACAAGCTAATTGTAGAAGTTATACGGGGATGAAGTATCTCTGAAGAAGAATAAAACAGAAGAACTTGCCATGTAAAGTACTAGTATTATAATATTTCAGGGAAGTGGAGTCATAGATATAAAATTAACTGTTAATGGAAAAAGTGGAAGAGAGAACTAGAGATGTACAATACAAATTTAAAATGTACATAAGATAAAAATGCATTAATTATAAAAGAAAAACTAGTCGATTTGATTAAACTAAAAATAATAAAAATAAAAAAGATGAAAAAATATGGCTATATTAATACCTGACAGCCAAATTCAGATGAAAGAAAATGAGAGAAATAAGGACATTACATAATGATTTTTTAAAAATTCATTCTCTAAGAACATAAAACTATCTAAACTTGTATGCAACAGACACCAAAGCTTCAAATACATGAAGCAAAAACTAATTGGTAAGAGAAATAATAGGAAACAGGGAGATACATCTTTTTCCAATAGGAAGAAGACCAAGACATGGAACTGAAAGGTGTGGAAGAGGATGTAAAAGGAATTAAGATGTGTTTTATACATGTACCAACTCCTCATAATGAATATAATCATTATGTACTTCAAATATATACTAATAAAAACAAAAATCTAAGGCCAGGCATGGTGGTATACACCTGTGATTCCAGCACTAAGGAGGCTGAGGCAGAAGTATCATGAATTCGAGGCCTGCCTGGGGTATATACAATGAGTTCAGGCCAGTCTGAACTACATAGTGAGATCCAGTCTCAAGAATAAATAAAAATAAATAAATAAATATTTGAGGAGCTGGGTATAGTGGCACACAACTGTAATCCTAGCACTTGGGAAGCTAAGACAGGAAGACTGTCATGAGTTTGAGGCCAGTGTAGGAGACATAGTGAATGGGGATTTAGCTCAGTGGCTCAAGTGCTTGCCTGGTAAGCACAAGGTCATTAGTTTGATCCCCCATACCAAAAAAAAAAAAAGTTTCCCAAGAGATACCACCCATCATGGCAAGAGATTTGGACTTTATAAGAATTTAAAAATGAGTCTAGGATACACAGTGAATCCAAGGTCAGTCTGAAGTATATAGCAAAACACTGTCTTAAATATATATATATATATATATATATATATATATATATATATATATTAATAATAAATAAAAATTAGAAAAAAAAAGAATGAAATGAACTCAAAACTATAGTTAGGAACTTTAAGGTTCATGTTGGTTAACCAGTGTTTGAAGAGGTATTGAAATTCTTGGTAATGATTTATTATGGTTTATGTCTAGATGTTCCCCCAACTATAACTCATAGGCAGGGCTTTTGGAAGGTCACTGAATTATGGGGTGGTATAACTGACTAGCTGTTAGGAGGCAAGATCTGGTTGAAAGAGACGTTGCTGGGGATGTAACCTAGAAGGACGTATCTTCCTTCCCAGCTGTTTGCTTTCTGTTTCCTGTCAACCATGAGATGAGCAGTTTTCCTCTGCCCAAGCCACTCCATCATGCCGTAGTCCACACAAACACTAAAACTTATGAAACAGGAGCCAAAATAAACTACTCTTCCTTTAGGTTGTGGGTGTTGGGTATTTGTTTCAGCAATGAAGAAAGTAATTAAGATATGAAGCGAAAACAAATTAAGATCATAGTGATATACCATTTTATAATTTCTTGGTTGAAAAAATTTAAGAACCTGACAATATAGAATACTGAAAGGAATGTGAATCCATGGAATTGTTCAGACAATACAAATACAGTATAAGTAAGAATACAGTATTCTTCCTTATTCATAGTTTTGCTTTCTGTGTTTTTATTCCCAGTCAACCACAGTCTGAAAATATTACTGTAAAATACTGGAGAGAGTGCATATTCACATAACTTTTATTACAATGTTTTATTATAACTTCTACTTTATTATTACTTGTTGTTAATGCCTTATTGTACCTAATTTAGAAATTAAAGTTATCAAAGGTACATATATGTAGGAAAATAAACACAGTATTATAAGGTTTGATACTATCTGATTTCAGATGCACATAAAGGAACTTGGAATGCACTCACCCCAATAAAGCAGGATTATTTCATTTTTGTTTTTGCGTTTTTGAGAGAGGATCTACTATGTACTACAATTTGGTTTTAAACTCACTATATAGTCCAGTCTGGCCTTGAACTCTTGGTGATCCTCAGCTTTCTAAGGGTTGGGATTACAGGCATGCTCCACCATGCGTGGCAAGCAGGAATATTGTAATCATTTTAAGAAACACCAGCATATCTTCTAACAGAGTTCTCCTATTGCTTATCTTATAATCCAAAATTTCAAGTCAAATAAACATTAGTAAAATAAACTCATACATGTGCATGAGAACACATTTATATGTATGTTCATGATAGCTTTATGAGAACAAGAAGCCTTAAACAGGCAAATGTTCCTGAAAATGCATAGACATATTGTAGTTTGCTCATGCAATTGACTACAGTATAAAAGAGTGACTGATCTGTAACTATATACACAATGAATCTTAATAACATTCTCTTGAATAAAGAGTAAAAATCTGGGGCTGGGGATTTAGCTCAGCGGCATAGGTGCCTGCCCTGCCTGGCAAGTGTGAGGTTGTGAGTTCAATCCCTGGTACCAAAAAAAAGTAAATATCTTTGAAGACAACATGCACTATCATATACTTTTTGTAATGTTCCAAAAAAGCAATATATGTACCTATATAAATATACTCAAACAATATTTTAGAAAATTTTTGAAAAAGTGGATCAGTTTTTCACAGTATTATATGAATGAAATGTATAAATCATATACAGTTCACCTTTTATTATAGTAAAATATATATAACATTTACCATTTTAAGATGAAATAACCTTCAAAAGTAATGGGTAAAGTGAACGAATCCCTTAAATGACTCAAATTACCAGAATGGCCACAAGAAACCAGAGTAACTGAATTGCCTATACCTTCCCCCTATCCCACAGACATCTTCCTACAGAACAAGTGATCACAAAACTGCAGAAGTACCAATTCACACACTTGATAGGTCTAGCTGCCCTTAGGAGCAGGGTATAGGACTGACAAAGGCAAACATGTCGCCTGGAGATTGCAAGAAAGCAGGAGGGCAAGAAGACAAGAGGACTTGGGACTGCTTCTGAGTCAGATTCACATACAGAACGTTGGATGCATAAAGAATGGACAGGACAATCAATGACTTGATGGAGAAAGGGTAGAATGTAGAGAATAGCTAGAGGTAGCAGTCTGCAGAAAAAGGATCACCTGTTGAATCTAGAAGTGAGATTGAAATGTCACTATTCATTATGACTAATAATACATGAATACTAATAATAGGTGACTTTTGTCAAGCCATGCTGGATCAGGCAGTATGCTACATAGTTTCTTGTTACCTAATTACATTCTCTAAAAACCCAATGATACAGAAAATATTCTCATTACTTTTTTCAAAAACAGGCTAAGTTTAAGAGACTAAGTAAATTCTCATAACATGGGCTCTTTTCCTTGAAGAAAAGACTAAACCACTTTTCTAAGCCTGATATTGCATGTAGCTCAAAACTGTTCTTGTTAGTGAAATGTGAAAGAAAGGAAATGTGTACAAGTGAATATGAGTACTGCCCTTCCCTCCTACTATTCCTCTTGGCCAGGGAAACTGAAAACCACATATTGACAATGGAATAAATCTCGGTCCTTAGATAACATGTGGTGTAAGGGTCTCCTGGTGATCCACAATAAAACTATGGTATGAATGAGAAAAAAATCTGCTGAGTCACTCAAAGTTTGAATTTGATTTTTAGAGAAGGTCACATAAACTCAGCCTAACTTGTATACCAGTTTCACAGTGAGGTCATGTAACTTCCACAGTCAAAAGGCTGGTGAGTAGCATATAAGCCCAGAACCTATCTTGTTCTTTTTTTAAAAAATTTACTTAAAAACAAAACAACAAAATAGAAAAAAGGGGAGCACCAATACAAAATTCCAAGCAAAAAAAAAAAAAAGAAAAGAACAAAAAATACTAAGAAATCATTACTTGATAACTTACATACTGTCATTTAGAAATAATTGTTCAAGTTACAAAGTTAAAATATACAAAGTACACATTCAAACAATGAGACTGTTAATAGTTCTGTTCCATGATCTAACAAAAACAGTAATATGGTCATTCATCTTACACACTTAAACATACATGCAATTATATCCTTTAGAGCATCCTCTTTTCCTCTCTTTTTTAAAGTAGCAATTACATATTTTGGGTTTTATTACTCCTACATTTCTTATGACTCTTTACAATAGAGACAATGCGATATTTATAAATATGGTTTTTATTTATTTCACTAATGAGGATAGTCCCAAGTTGTCTCTATTTACCTATGAAGGCCTCAAGATAATCCTTCTTCATAGACAAGTAATACTCCATTGTATAAAAATACCACTTCTTTTTCATCCACTCTGCAGTTGATGGGCATATTGGTTGTTTCCAAGATTTAGCTATTGCAAATTGTACTGCTATGAACATGGGTGCATATATATCACTGTGATATGACCTTTTCAGTTTTTCTGGGAAAAATACCCAGGAGAGGAATAGCTGGGTTGAATGAAGCTTCCAGTCCCAGTCTTCTGAGAATTTTCCATACTGATTTCCTTAGTGGTTGCACCAGTCTGCACTCCCACCAACAGTGGAGCAGTATTCCTTTTTCCCCGCAGCCTCGCCAATATTTGTTGTCAGTTGATTTCTTGATGGCAGCTATTCTTTCAGGTGTGAGATGAAACCTCAGTGTTGTTTTAATTTGCATTTCTCGAATGACCAGTGATGGTGAACATTTCTTCATGTATTTATTTGCCATTTATATATCTTTATCTCAGAACTGAGTGTTCATCCCAGATGCCCATTTTTGGAGAGGGTCTTTGAATGTGGGTGGATTGATGTTTTTCAATTCTTTATATGTTCTTGATATAAGTCCTTTGTCTGAGGAGTTGCTGGCTAAAATTCTTTCCCATTCTGTGGGTTTCCTTTTCACTCTGCTGGTGATTTCTTTTGAAGTGCAGAAACTTTTCAATAATATGAGATCCCAGTTGTTGATTCTCTGAAGCATTTCCCGTGCAGTTTGCATTTTGTTCATGAACTCACTGCCTACCCCTATGTCTCCAAGACTTCTACCTCCCTGTCTTCCAGTAGATTTAGTGTTTCTGCTTTAATGTTTAGGTCTTTGATCCATTTAGATTTTAGTTTTGTGCATGGTGATAGGCATGGATCTAGCTTCAGTCTTCTGCATGTGGAGAGCCAATTTTTCCAGCACCATTTATGAAAGAGGCTATCCTTCACAGTTCCTCAGACAAAGGACATCTGTCTAGAACTTATAAATAATTTTAAAAAATCAGACCCTCGCAATTCAAAGACCCAATCCAAAAATGGGCATCTGAAATGAATACACAGTTCTCAGATGAAGAAATATGAATGGCAAATAAATACATGAAGAAATGTTCATCATCATTAGTCATGACAGAAATGCAAATTAAAACCACACTGAGATTCCATCTCACTCCAGAAAGAATGGCCAAGATAGAAAACACTACCAACAACAAGTGTTGGAGAGGCTGTGGGGAAAAAGGAACTCTTCTACACTGTTGGTGGGACTGTAGACTGGTACAACCACTGTGGAGGTCAGTCTGGAGATTCCTCAAAAAGCTGGGTCTGGGGGTCCCATTTGACCCAGCTATTCTACTTCTGGGTATGTTCCCAGAAGAACTGAAAACATCATACCGCAGTGATATATGTGCACCCATGTTTATAGCAGCACAATTTGTAATAGCCAGATCCTGAAAACAACCTAAGCGCCGATCAACTGAGGAATGGATAAAAAAGTTGTGGCATTTTTATACAATGAACTACTACTGAGCTATAAAGAATGATCACATTGAGATATTTATAAATAAATGGACATGACTTGAGACCATTCTCTTAAGCAAAATAAACCAAACTCACAACGGTAAATACCATGTAGTCTCCCTAGTATGAGAGTTCATAAGAGTATATGAGACTTTATGGTAAGCATGAGTCCCCATCTCATAGCTTTGAAGCCTTTCAATGTTTTCAATCATAAGTTGGAATGGT
>PVJX010045805.1:0-12579 GCA_004027295.1 Dolichotis patagonum | reverse complement strand
GTCCCGTCCAGCCCCCCACCGCAGTTTAAATGTTTTAGGGCAAAACTCTTTCATTCCTGTCTTTTTATTGTTAGGAAAAAGATGTAGTCTCTCTCTTACTATTTCCTGCTGGAAGGGGGCACCGTTTTGAGGCTTAGGAAGGTCGACAGGATGATGGTTGATGCCCATGTAGAAGCTGGTACCAGGTGCTTTTGGCTAGGACAAGTTTATTATTGGTATATGCCCGCATCTTAGACTGGAAAAACAAAGAGACAAGGTGCTGTGAGGAGGAAGGCCACTATCATATTTAAAGACCCAGGGGAGGTAGAAGGAAAGGTGCCTTTGATCTAAATATGTCATTTGATCAGGACTACGGTGAGGTAGAATCTGAAAAATAAGTGTGGGGTTAGGAGGAGTGAAGTTATGGGAGGTACTTGTTTTCCCCATCCTAAAAGATGAAAATTAAAAGTGTAGGTAGGTAAGGCTTGTCTCTGGTCCAGGAGTTGAGCTGGAAAGAATAAGAGGGGTGGGGAGAGCTGTGGCTGTGTCACTATAAGGGAGATATGAGCTCAGGCCCTCGGGGATCTCATGTTTGACTAAACAGCTGAGGGTAGAGAACTAAGACAGTTGTCACGTAGAACAGCATGAAGACATTCTTACACATGATGTGGGAGGCTTTAGGAAAGACTGTCAAGAGTCCTGCTGTAAAAAAGATAATTAACAAAATGTAAAGACTTAGGAACCAAATTGGATAACAGGATGTGACTTAGCCTGAGAGTTGAGGTTGTGAGGCCTTGGTGAGATGGAGACAGGTGGGCAACAGAAGATGAGATGACTACTCAGGATGGTTAGATTCAGGGTTGGGAGGGCACCGCTTAGCTTGCGTGATGTGGAACCAGGATGGGAGTCCAGCAACTTTGACCGCTGTTGGGGTTGCCAAGAAGACCAGGTAGGGGCCACTCCACCTTGGTTGTAGTCCTGTGGATTTAGAACATTTGAGATAAATTAGATCTCCTGGGGATCTGGGGGATCTGGCTTGGTCCCTTCAGAAGGTTGAGGAAGGAGAGATCAGCATGTTGTTGTAACAGGTGTTGGAGGAGGGAGAGGATTTGGACGTAGTCAGCAAGAGGAGGGAGACTGTGTGGGGTAGGAAGATTGTGGAGTAAGAATGGGCTGCCAATACATAAGTTCAAAAGGACTTAAAAATGTAGGAGCCTGTGGAAGTGTCCTGAGCTTGGCTAAGGCTAGGGGCAAAAGTTGATGCCAAGGTTGATGTAATTCTAAAATAAGTTTTGTAAGGTGTGTTTTTATGAGGCCATTTGCCTCTTCTACTTTTTCTGAGGACTGAGGATGGTATGGAATGTGTAGGTGCCAGGTGATGTGCAAGCTTGAGGATACCTGTTGGGTGATTTGAGAAATAAAGGCTGGACCATTATCTGACTGAATACTCTGAGGTAGACCAAACCTTGGGATGATTTCCTGTAATGGGACTTTAGTAACTACATCAGCAGTCTCCCTGGTTGTGGGAAAGGCTTCTATCTATCCTGAGAAAGTACCAACAAAGGTGAGAAGATATTTGAGAGTTTTGTGACAGGGCATGTGTGTAAAATCTACCTGCCAGTCCTGACCAAGGGTGTGTCCGAGACATTGATGAAAATGAAAGGAAGGGGGATGGTATGTGTCCCTGAGGAGAGGTTTTACTATAGAGATGACAGGTCTAAGTTGTTGAGACCTCAGAGTGTCTGGGTCAGTTTACATAAACACAAAGGAATCCTGACAATTAGGGTGTAAAAAAGCATCTTTAACATCTACGGCTGTAAAGTGGGTGGTAGAGGGAGAGATATGAGAGAGCATGGTATAAGGGCTTGGCACCACTGGGTGGATTGGGGTAACAGCACTATTGATTACCCTAAGGTCTTGCATTAGATGATAAGACCCATCAGGCTTGAGTACCAATTGAATGGGAGTATTATAGGGTGAATTGGTAGGTTTAAGAAAACCATTGTCTAAAAGGCGCTTGATTATAGGTTTAAGTCCCTGTAAATGTTTGGGAGCTGTGGGATATCGGGGAACGTAAATAAAAATTGAAGGATCCCCAAGACAAATTAAAATAATCATGGCATGGGTAGCGTGGGTGAGCTTGGAGGTATCCCAGACTATGGGGTAAACCAGAGAAGAAAAATCTCTACCTAAAAGGGGTGTGGGACCTGTTAGAATTACTAGGAAGCTATGGGTAAGGAAGAGAGTCTGGAACCTGCATGGAATAGGCCCTGTCTGCAAAGGTTGCATAGGTTGGCCGTCAACACCCACTACAGAGACTGAGGACTTAATACAACGGCTTGAAAATCCAGGAAGAACCCTATATATGGCCTCTATGTCCACAAGTACAAAGAATATCTTACCTGAGACCTCTAGTGGGACTTGGGGCTCTGAGAAGGATATCTTAATGGGGGGCTGTGGACCCTGAATCCCATCAGTCTTCAGCAATAGGTCCAATATATCAGTCAGGGATGAATCCAGTAGTGATGAAATCTCCTGTGAGGCCAAGGAATTAGAGGATGGCTTACCTACTCTCTGGCAGCTAGGACAGTCACTCTTCCAATGGCCCTGAGACTGCAGTAGGGGCAAAGCCCCAGAGGAACGTCAGGGTTAGGGCACTCTATTGCTCAGTGTCCTTTTTTGTTGCACTTGAAACATGGCCCTGGAGGGGCTCAGGCAGCTCCACCTTATCTCAGTTTACCTGTCTCAGAGCTCCAAGTGTCACTGCTAAAAGATCAGATTGTTATTTTCCCTTTTGATTTTTATCTCTGTTAAAAACATGAAAAGCCACATTAGGAAGTCTCCCTGTGGGGTTTGAGGGCCAACTTGAGCTTTTTGTCTTGGGATCTGGCCCACAGAGGAAGGTATCTGTGTCTTCCACAGTCACAAAACATCTGGTTTTCATTTTGGGTAGGTGTACAGCTTTAAGTCTAAAGGAGATAAAGGCAAACAATTAAGTATGCAGGAGTCAAATAACAGAATCAACAGGGTATTTATGAGTATAATTTTAGTAATGGCTTTCCATAAGGAGGATAAGGATAAGGTCCAGGGAATTTCAGAAATTGACATGTCACTTACTTGTCATACACACATTTAGGTTTTACAATTGTATAAGTACCTCCTGTGCTGTTAGAATGTCTAATGCCATCTGATTTTTGGACAATGGCCTGTTTTATTAATTTTACCTTTTTATTTAGGAGAGAGAGATCAGCTGCAGTGTCATATAAGCTTTTTCTGGAAAATATCTGGTGGAGCCCAGCAAAAGAAATCCAAAAGGAATTTATAATCATCTCTTAATTTTAGTTGTTGAACATCTACAAGATTGGTAACAGTACAGTGCAGTACAGGCAGTAAGCTTAACAAGACGCAAGTGCCCAACAATTGACCTGGACCTATTTTCTTCTAAAAAAGAGAAAGTGTTCAACAGTGAACCCGGTCTTTCTTTTCCTGAGGGTTATTCCCTCCCTCATCAGCTGACCCCTACAGCCGAAAAAGCCTTGGGAAGTTGGGGAAGGCAGAGAAGAGCCTAGCAATAAAACAATGGGAAACCACTACACCAGATAAAGAGCTGGCATCTCCAGTGAATAGGAGCACGAGATACAGGCGCTAAACTTCTTCCTAAGGCATGGAATAAAATCTGCTGGGTAAAGAGAAGAGACAAGGAGTAGCTGCGGCGTACTTTTTGAACTACTTCCTGCTTCCTCAGTAGAGAGGGAAAGTTAGGTGCCAATGAGCAGGTCTAGGAAGGCAAGTAGCACAGAAACAAAGCATCTGTTCTCTCCACATTTTGCGGAGGAAGCCTTCCTATCCTTTGAGAGCAGTTGATGGCCAGAGTTAACCTAAGGGGAATCAGTAGTGGAAGTAATAATTCACCGACTGGATCCATTCCAAAGCTGGCCTCACAGTCTAAGTATGAAGACGTGCTGAGTGGGACTTGGGTAAGAAAGGAGGGTACAGAAGGAACAGCATGACCTAGGACTGGCCTTGAACTTGCAGCGATCCTCCTGTCACAGCCTCACAAGCACTGGGATTGTAGGCATGTGCCACCACACCCAGATAAAAATAAAAAATAGTTGACATGCAGCTCATTATCAAGGGCCTGGTTTAATCCCTAGCAACACACACACACACACACACACATACATGCCTGCAAAAGAAAACAAAAGGACAATTTACTATTTCAGCCTTCTTGAACTTTTCCTACTACCTTCTATACTAGAAAGTAAAAGAGAAAGATTCTGATATTACATGGACTCCCAAAAAGTGAATAATACTCTCAAGAAGTCTGAATTAGGCTACTCAGAGGAAGACGAATTTGGGTGCATGGTGTCGGGAAGGTTCTAAGGTGTCTGAAAACCATCTTTTCCTTTCCCTCTCACAGAAGACTGGGGCCTGTAACAAACGGTGCAAAGCAGAGACCAGCAAGACCACCAGGCCTGTGTAAAGGCAACGCAGTGTGGAATTTATTGTGTCCGGGTGCAAGCTGACAGGAGGCAGAAAGGCTGTCTGTTGGTGACAAAAAGAAGCAGACCCTTTTGTAGGGATTGAAAAAAGGCAAGGGACTTCAGGCAGGAAGACTTTAATAAACGTCTGCAGTCAAAGTTCTCTGGCCGTCTTGCATCTCAGTGGGTAAAGTCCTTGACGTCTCCAGATGTCCAGCGGTGTCCAGAGGTCTGCAAAATTCCTTGTCCTATCTCATCTCCTTTACGACATCCTGTGCCTGCTGATGGCAGCTTTGGTGCTGAGCTGAGTGTCCTGCTGACAGTAGTGTCTGCTGGCAAGTGGCTTGGAGGCTGGGAGAGTCACGTCAGCTTCAAGCCTCACATCACCTCCCTAGAGGAGCCATTGTTCTGGGGTGGGGACCAGGACAATTCGCTTTAGGCTGATTCTGTCAACTCAGTACAGTGTAAGCAGCCCGTAAAAAATAAAGTCATTGTGTAACTGATGCAGCAAATGAATTTTCAATGTAGTTGAATCACTGCCTACCCAAACATGACTTCCTATCAAGGACACGACATCGTAAAATCAATGTTTGCACACATATGTGCTGAGCTATCCTGGAAGTAAGTGCTTGGTTTGTTCTTCATATTGAATGTATGTGTCGGACTCATTCTCAAAGGGAGGCAGTGACTAATGGTTTTTTGTTTGTTTGTTTTTTTTTGCAAAATGTAAAATCATGTAATGGCTCTGACCCTGTTAAAGGATAACTTCTCCCTTGCTTGGTTTTCTAGGACAGTTGTGTATCAGGAAGGGTTGGCACAGTGCAGAAGACCCAGCAAAGTGATAGGCTTGGGGTGCGGATCTCATCTGCTAGGTGTTCCTGCATTGAATGACTAACGGTTCTGAGATGCATGGTACAGCACTAGGTCCTCAGTTGCTGCTGCTCACCAGCCAGTTCAGTTCTTGCTCTGTACCATAAGCACCAGTGTGTCTTATTGATCACCGCACCTGCCCACACAGACCTTCTCCTCCAGGTTTTCCACGTGCTTGTCTCTCCATAGAACAACATTAATTCTGACATCTATCTTGTTGAGAGCCATACAGCATCTGTCCTTGTCATCCAACATCACAAAGCTCTCTTCTGAGGCCAGCAATGGGAGAGGCATCTCTGCCTGCTGAGGAAGGTACACTTCTTGGGCAATGGCCTAACCCCTGGAATCTGAGTAATCACCTACTATAGGGCCTCAGCCTCAGGTCTCTGTCCCAGCAGGGCCAGGCTGGGACCTGCCTCTTGGAACCTGGGATGAGGTCACCGGTGTCATGGAGACATTGCAAAAGGCTGTCCTTTGAAGACAGCACCAGGTCTCACTGGTCCCTGTTTACTGCTTTGTGTACCAGAGATGGCTTCCCCTAGCTATTGGCACCTCGTGAAGGGATTTGTTTAGAACTACAGATTTCAAGAATACTGAGTTTGAACTCAAATGAAAACTCTAAAACCCATGTTCCTTATGTTCACATAAATAGGCTTGCTTGAAGGTCATTGTCACTGCTGCATGGATTCACAGTGATAGCAAGGGTGCCAGTGCCCGGGATGGGCACAGTTACCTGTCATTTGGTCTTGGTAGCCCACACTATGGGCTATTTGTTTGTGTCTCCCCTTCTTCTCCATAAGCTCACGTGTTGAAGGCTCTGATCCCCAGTGGGGTGCTATTGGAAGTGAGGCCCTTGGAAGGTAGTCAGCTCATTCCGGTGGGAGAGTAGTAACCTTCTAAGAGCAGCCACAAGAGACGTTTCTCTCAGCCCTGGGAAGATACATCAAGAAGGTGGCCATCTGCAGGGGCCCTTGCTCATCACTGAATGTGCTGCACCTGTACCTTGGGCTCTTCTGCCTCCAGGGCTGTGGAAATAGACGCCTGCTGTTTTAGCCGCTTGGTCTGTGACACCTGTTGCTGCAGCTCTCATTGGCCAAGAGACCTGGGCTCCCAGGCTTGACCACCTTCCTCCTGGGTCCTGTATGGCATTCAGTGCAGGACGTCATTCAAACTAGAGATGTTTCAGACAGCTGGGTCAACCTGGGACAAGGTGAACACCATGAGGGCAGCTCTGCAGTGGCCTGATTGGCACACAAGGAGCATGGACCCCAGGGTGAAAGGGAGGAAGGTGTTGCCACAAAAGATGTTGCCATGGTGATGAGGAGCTGCCCTGTCTAGTAGGCAGCAAGCTGGTTAATCATGATGTCATGTCCTTTACATGCCATGGGCCGCGTGCAGGGCTGCATTGCTTCAGGTCACTTATGCCCCAGAACCGCCCCCTACCCGGGGAAGCACTGTTAGAATCTGTGCTACTGATGTGACACTGGGGGAACAAAGACACTCACCTACCCAACATGCAGGGCTGGGTAGTGCCAGGATTCAGCCCTGACAGTCTGTTCTTAATTGCCATTCAGAGTGTCTTCACCCAGTGAGCCGCTGTCACCTCAAGCTCACTGCGTCGCCACACTCCAGGCATACTGCCCCCCCCCCGCACATCCCAGGACGAGGTCTGGCGGCGGGGCTTGCACACGGTACGCCAGACGTTAGCACCTGCTCCCTTCTCATTGATGTGGTGCTCCTCCCGGGAGGGCCTCCGGAGCTGGGAGACAGCAGCCGTCAGGAGCAGAGAATACTCCGGTCCCAGTCTCTGAGGAAGCTGCTATGCATGTAGCGTCGGATGTCCTTCTTTGGAGTTCCCTCCTTTTACTCCTCTCTGTATACAACTTTGTTCCTGTGGTACTGGGGATTGAACCCAGGGCCTTTGCACTGAGCAACATCTCCAGCTCCTGTTTATCTTTATTACTATTTTAAAATTTTGAGACAGAGTCTAAGTTACTAAATTGCCCAGGCTAAGCTGGAATTTGTGATCCTCCCACCTCAGCCTGCCAGAGTACTGGCATTGCAGGCATGTGCCACCATGCCCAGCTCTATACACAACTTTGTATCTGTTTGATTCCTTCCTTCTTTCCACTTACCTCTTGGCTAATGAAGACTTGTGGTCCAGGCAAATTTGAAGCCTGGCCCACAGCATGTGTAGATCCATGTGTTCCCCTCTCAGATAGCTTCGCATCAACAGTGGAAAGGGAGGTGACAAGTGGGAGCAGAGGTGGAAGGTGAGCACCCTCTGTGCCCCTCCCTGCCTTTAAGAGTAGCTCTGGAGGGGCCAGGGACATAGCTCAGTGGCACAGTGCCTGCTGGGCAAGTGTGAGGCCATGAGTTAAATTCTCAGTTAAAAAAGAAAGTAGCTCTGGAGAAGAGCTGTGGGGATGTCTCGCTGTGGGACCTCGGGGCATGCAAACAGAAGGTGCCCAATAGGTGCTTGGGGGCCCCAAGGAGATTCTCCTGAGGTAGCTCACTAGGCAAAGCTGTTGGCTGCATCCCCCAATCCTCTGCTCTTCCCACCATACCCAAATTCTAGCTTTTTTGAAGAAAGACCATAGAAGAGAGTCAAGTCCACCCCATTCGCCCTGTGTTAGCTGTGCAATTCTAAAATCACTTTGGCTCTCCAAGCTTTCATATTGTCTTCTGTAACGTAAGACTTGGTAATGTATGGCCAGACTGCTTCAGAGGACTTTGTAGATCAAAAAAGACTGTAAAAATGAAAATTCTTTGTGAACCAAAGCATGCTCGTTGGAGGGGGGTATTATCTGTATCCATGCACTCCATCTTCCGGCGGGGATTTGTGTTTACAGCATCTTTGATGACTCTCGGGAAATTCCTGGTCGTCCTGACACTCAGGTGTAGTCTACTTGTCTCTGGGTTTTCAGTCACACAGGTCGATTCTCCTTGTAACATTTCTGTCTCTCTGTGGCTTCCACTTTCCAGCATCCGTAAAATGAATGTACGGTATGCCTAGGGCCAGTCAGCCCAAACCACATCCCTTTATCTCCTTGTTCTAAGAAAGGGTCAAATTACAGGTTCTGTGAGAAAGGAAGCCTTTGGTTCCTTTTCGCTGTGAGGCCAGAGCTCAGAGCATTAAATCATTTCCAGAGCTCTGTGGCACGGCTGACCGCAGCCTCCCGGACGTCCAGCGCAAAGGCGGGCAGCTCCGTGATTTATGAATAAAAACCACAGCTCCTTCACAGGAACTCGGGGAGAAGGGCGGCAGGAGGAAGGGGCCAGAATGTATGGAAAGGGGGGCTGGAGAAGCCGCAGGAAGCAGAGAGAGGGCAAGGAGAGCCCTGAGGGAATGAGAAAGGAATTCTGGTGGTGGCTCAGGCCTTTTTAGGCTGGGAACTGAGGGGCATTAAGCTTTGACAGGCAAGGTCAGCACTGAATCGTGCTCCAACCACTCTTAACTCCAGGAATGAGGCTTCTTTCCTACTGAGTATTTTTCCTTCAGACCTCCTGAGGGAAAAGCTAGTCATTTGGTTGGCAACAGACAGGGAAGGTGAGAGGCAACTGGAGGGGAGGGTAAATTTTTCTTCTGCCTTCCAGACTTGGTGTCTGGGACCAGCAAATTAAGCCAACGAAAGACAGATTCACAGGAGAAAATGTGTATTCTATATACATGCAGAGGTTTCACAGAAAAGAAGCAAAAATTTAAAAGTGGCTAAGCCTGGGGTGTTTTTCTACTTTCTTGTCGCTCAGACACAATACCCAAACCCATAGCCTAAAAGCAGAACGGCTTAGTTCAGTTCTCATTTAGGGTTCATGGTTGCTGGCTGTGAGTCAGGAAGAGGACGGCAGAGGGGCCTGGTGAAGCAGAGGAGCTCGCTCACCGCAGCAGGGAAGCAGCAGGAGTGGGGAGGGAGCAAGAGCCTCCCAGGCCACGGCCCCACGCCCACCTCCAATGGCAAGGGCTGTTCAGCCTGTGGCAGTCACCTTCCAAGCACACAAGGCTTCCGGTGCGACTTTAGACTTTAACCATAGTGGGCTTACATACAATTTTAACAAGGGATGATCATTTGGGAGAGAACAAACTATATAAAGGAAAATATGTTTGGGTTTCTAGCGGTGGAAAATTGTGGGAAGATAAATACGTGAGGGTCATGGTTTATGTCAGTGGTTGCCCCCCAAGCCACATGCAATCATAGGCGTGGCCAAATCTAGCATTTGTGATTGGTTCATTTTCTAGTGCTCGGATTGGTGGTGTGAATACTACACCCACCCAGAGGTGGAACCCGCATACAGTGTAACCGGAAAGAAGGCCTGTCTTTCTCTTCTGCTGTTTGTGCTTGCTGTTTGCAGCTGCCATAAATAGCTGACCCTCAGCCCTGTCGTTTTGCCTTGGAGCCACCTGAGTATGGACTAAAACCTCCAACCTGTAAGAAATAACCCTTTCCTTCCTTCATATTGGGTGTCAAGCACTTTGTCTCAACGAGAGAAAAATAACTAAGACAGTGGGGAACTAGTGCTAGAGAAGAATGATACCACTTGGTGTGTTTGCAGAGTCAAGTTGGTCTCCGGTGATGAGAGTTGTCTCAGTGATTAAGAATCGATCTCTTACAGTACAAGAGAAGGAAATAAATGTCCAGATGAAAATGGATGTTACCTTTATAGAGACAAACAAGACATATGCCCTGCTGTTTTGATTCACTTTTTAGTTTTACTTATTTTTTGGTGCTTCGGATTGAATCCAAGATGTTCCACTGGGCTACGTCCCCAATCCTTTTTTTGATGATTTATTTTCAAGTCAAGTCTCACTAAGTTGCCAAATTGCCTAGGTTGGGCTCAAACTGGAACGCTCCTGCTTCAGCCTCCCATGTCACCTTTGTCTTTTTGGTCCACTTCACCAGCAAAGACCTTTTGCTTCCATCGAGGTTGTCATGTCTTCCCTGGACTATGAAGAAGCAGCCAGGACTATGGGTTCTGCCTGTGGAGCCTCAGAGAAAAGGATACTAATGCGGCTGGAGAATGTAACCCTCACCCGCTGTGCCTGGAATCTGCCCTCATGTCGGTCCCCAAAGTCAGAATGATGTGTAAAACCCTGAAGGCCATCTAAAGACCTAAGAGGGGAAAAATCACCATCTTTTGGAATTAGGACAGGATTTAAAGACTTCTAACCCAACCTTCCCCAGTCCCAACACAAGGGATTAGAGTGCCAGGGACAGGACTGCTACATCAGGTGGCTGGACTGGGACCTGCTGGACTGCAGAGGGCCAGCGAGCGTGTGGCTCTGGAGATGAGGGTGAAGGGACAGCAGCTCCTTCAAGCGGCAAAAAGGAGGGAAACAGTTCCTACCCGCCAGCATTCTGGGCAGATGAAAGTCTCCCCAGCAGTTGTGTATAACAGGTGTGGGTCGTGAATGCGGTGACCCTCGCCATGTCGCAGATGGGAAAGTAGACCCAGGGAAGTCAAGTCATTCCTAAAGCATTCTTGGTCCAGAGGCTGAACCTAGGCTGTTTGTTGCCCTGTGTCCAGTTATCCAAGATTGTACTTCATTTTACTACAGATACTATTGTTTGGTATCGTTTGTCTTTTGAGACAGGATCTCCCTGTGTAGCCCAGTCTGGCCTTGAACTCATGGCCCTCATCCTGCCCCGGCCTCCAAGTGCGAGGGTCAGAGGTACATGCCACCATGCCTGGCTTCACTTTCTCATTTGAGCTTTGAAACGGCTTACATAAGGAAAGCATTATCACCTCAGTTTACAAACAGAGCAATGAAGTTCAGAGAATTTCCAAAGGGCAAAGAGATTATTTCCAGTGCAGATTTCCCAGCTCTTAATTCTACATTTTTTTCTGGTACATTCTGTATGGATAGTTATGTAGATGTCTGCATGTGTCACCAATTTTATTTTTAATTTAGTTCAAAAATATTACTTTGTGGTGCACTTTGCTGGATATAGTGTGAATTTCCGTTATGTTTTGTCATGTTTTCTGGAGTAAAATAGGTCCAGTCTCGAGAGACTTATTGGTGACACAGTCTTTGGGAAGACTTGGCATTGTTGCCACCAGGGCTCTGGGAAATACATTTTCCCACTTTGTTTATTTCATGTGCTTATAGGATCAGTTCCCCCAACTGGAAGACTCATTCTTTTCTGCCCCTGGTGAGACCTTGTGAAATTTCCCCAATGAGGAAACTGCTTCGGCTTTGGAGATTGCTTACACACCATCCTCAATGGCAAAAAAAGAAATCCCCATGGAGGAAACCCTCAGGCTGCGGAAACAGTCGCCCGCAGGGTCCAGCACTTGAGTGACTAAGCCCCAAAGGTGTGTTTCACTGCTGTCTTGGAATAGGACCTGGAGGTTTCCTGTAGGCTTCCCAAGCTTTGTGCTATTTCTGCATATCCTCTCCGATTTCCTCCAGTTAGGTTCACTAAGGATCTGGAAGACTCAACATTCGAAAGCAAAAATCTTACTAGGAACAGAAGAAAGGCTAACCGCAGTGTCCCCCAGTTAGCAGTGTTTTGGTCATTCGCAGGTGTCTTTTTCTCATCTTCCTGAATTTTACGGATTCTCCCGGCTACTTCTGGTTCTCTAGTCCACTGACACAGCCCTGCGGGAACAAACAAACAAACAAATAAACAAACAAAATCCCAGGGGCCGTGGAATTCTCTCCCAATTTGTTTCAAAGGCTTCTTGCAGGCAGGGCTCACCTTCACCATGGAGGGTACTCAAGGGAGCCCCAAGAACTTTCAGAAAGTGCTGTCCCAGTGACTCAAAATGAATTTTGTGTGTCTAGCTTGAAATGATTTCTACTTCATTTCATCATCAGCAAAGAGTTTATTTCTCTGACACATGGTGCCTCTTGATGACCCAGGATAAGTGACTTAAATTCTCTCCTTCCTATTTCCTTAGTTGCAAAAAAGCAGGCCAGGCATGTTGAGCTGATTACCCTCCCTGGAGAGGGGGGAGTGACTGAGTTCCACCTCCTGAGGCATCCTAGGATCAACCCTGCAGATGTAGGGCTGTAAACCCTGCAGTTAAAGGCTCAGCCTCTCACAAAGGAGACCACATAGAGTCCCGGCCACATTGCAAAGGAGCACAGGAAAAATCTCCTTTGGTAGTGGATGCAGTTTCAATAGGCAGAAAGTAATTGAAAGGACTCCATGATGCTGGGCAGATGAGAGACTTTCTAAGTGACACCATTGCCACTTCTTCTGAGGAGTGTCATGTACCTGTCATGTAACCTGTGCAGGTACTGCAA
>PVJX010045804.1:0-12569 GCA_004027295.1 Dolichotis patagonum | reverse complement strand
GCTGATTGACTCAGAACCCTAAGTTCCAACATGTTGTGTATCTCAGGAAACTGTCTTGTTTCTTATTTCCACACCCTTGTGTGGCCATGTTTTGTCAGACCACAGTCAGTTATCAGGGCAGCAAGTCAGTTGTTTGTTGCCTCGGCTCCTTATGTTCCAGTATGGTGAGGATCTGCGGAAATGCTCTTGCATCTTATTTACCGGCACTGGGATGGCCGCCTCTTGCCAGACCACAGTCACTTACCAGGGCAGCAGGCTAGTTGCTGATTGGCTTGGTGCCCTAATTTTGAACATGTTGCCGATTACAGGAAACACTCTTGCTTCTTATATACTCTCTGTGGGGTTGCCGCATGTTGCCAGACCACAGTCACTTACCAGGGCGGAAGCCTAGTGGCTGGTTGGCTCTGCACACTAATTTCCATCATGTCGGAATCTCAGGAAATGCACTTGCTTCTAATATTACCCCCCTGGGGTGTCTGCAGCTATCCAGACCCCAGTTACTCACCCGGGTGGCAGGCTACTTGCTGGTTGGCTCTGCAGCCTACATTCCAGCATGATGCGTATCTCAGGAGACTCTCTTGCTTCTTATATCCACACTATGCAGTGGCCGCAGCTTGCCAGACCACAGTCACTTACCAGGGCCACAGGCTAGTTGCTTGTTGGCTTGGCACCCTAAATTTCAAAATGGCGGGGATGTCAGGAAATGTTCTTGCTTCTTATTTCCCTGACCTGGGGTGGCTGCAGCTTGCCAAACAACAATCGCTTACCAGATTGCAAGGCTAGTTGCTCATTGGCTCTGCACCCTAACTTCCAACATGGTGCAGATCTCAGCAAATGCCCTTGCTACTTATAACCCTGCACTTGGGTTGTCACGGCTTGCCAGACCACAGTCACTTACAAGGGCGGCAGGCTAGTTGGCTGTTGGCTTGTCGTCCTAAAGTTCAAAGTAGTGGGGATCTCAGGAAATGCTCTTGCTCCTTATTTCCCTGACCTGGGGTGGCCGCAGCTTGCCAAACCACAGTCGCTTACCAGGGCACCAGGCTAGTTGCTGATTGGCTCGGTGCCCTAATATCAAACATGACGCGGATCACAGGAAACACTCTTGCTTCTTATATACTCTCCATGGGGTGTCTGAGGGTTGCCAGACCACAGTCACTTACCAGGTTGGAATCCTGGTGGCTGGTCGGCTCTGCAAACTAATTTCCATCATGGCGGAATCTCAGGAAATGGACTTGCTTCTAATATTGCCCCCCTTCCGTGTCCACGGCTAGCCAGACCACAGTCACTTACCAGGATGGCAGTTTATTTGCTGGCTGGCTCTGCACCCTAAGTTCCAACATGGTGTGGATCTCAGGAAACACTCTTGCTTATTATTTCCCAGCACTTGTGTTTGCACGGCTTGCAGACCACAGTCATTTATCAGGGGGGCAGGCTAGTTGCAGGTTGGCGAGGTGCCCTCAGTTCCATCATGGTGCGAGTCTCAGGAAATGCTCATTCTTATTATTTACCAGCACTGCGGTTACCACAGCTTGCCAGAATACAGTCACTTACCAGGGCGGCAGGCTAATTGCTGGTTGGTTTGGCACCATAAGTTACAACATGGCGAACATTTCAGGAAATGCTTTTTCTTCATATTTCCCTGAGATGGGTTTGCTGCAGCTTGCCAGAACACAGTCGCTTACCAGGGCGGCAGGCTAGTTGCTGGTTGGCTCTGCACCCTATGTTCCACCATGATGCAGATCTCAGGAAACGCTCTTTCATATTTCCCAACCCTGAGGTGACCACAGCTTGCCAGACCACAGTCACTTACCAGGGCAGAAGGCTAGAGGCTTGTTGGTGCTGCACACAAAGTTCCATCATGGTGGGGATCTCAGGAAAAGCAGTTGCTTCTGATGTTCCCACCCTGGGGTGCACACCGTTCCCCACACCACAGTAACTTAACAGGGTAGCTGGCTAGTTTCTGGCTGACTCTGTTCCCTAAGTTCCAACATGATGCAGATCACAGGAAATGCTCTTCCACCTTCATTTCCTGCACTGGGGTTACCACACCTTGCCAAACTTCAGTCGCTTACCAGGGCGGAAGGCTTTTTGATGGTTCCTCAGCACCCTACGTTCCAACATGGCGAGGATTTCAGGAAACCCTCTTCATATATCCCCAAGAAGGGGTAGCAGCAGATTGCCAGACCACAGTCACTTACCAGGTTGGCAGGCTAGTTGCTGGTTGGCTCTGCACCCTAAGTTCCAGCATGATGCAGATCTCAGGAGATGCTCTTGCTTCTTATATCCACACTGTGCAATGGCCGAGGCTTGCCAGAGCACAGTCAGTTATCAGATCCTTATCAGGCTAGTTGCTGGTTGGCTGTGCGCCCTAAATTTCAAAATGGTGGGGATGTCAGGAAATGCTCTTGCTTCTTATTTCTCTGACCTGGGGTGGCTGCAGCTTGTCAGACAACAGTTGCTTACCAGGCTGCCAGGCTAGGAAAAGCTCTTTCTTATTTCCCATCCCTGGGGTTCATTGGCTCTGCACCCTAAGTTCCAACATGGTGCGGATCTCAGCAAATGCCCTTGCTTCTTATTACCCTGCACTTGCATTGTCGTGGCTTGGCAGGCCACAGCCACTTACAAGTGTGGCAGGCTAGTTGGCTGTTGGCTTGGCATTCTAAATTTCAAAAGAGTGGGGATGTCAGGAAATGCTCTTGCTCCTTATTTCCCTGAAATGGGGTGGCCACAGCTTGCCAGACCACAGTCACTTACCAGGGCACCAGGCTAGTAGCTGATTGGCTGGTGCCCTAATATCGAACATGACACAGATCACAGGAAACACTCTTGCATCTTATATACTCTCCGTGGGTGACCGCGTGTTGCCAGACCACAGTCACCTACTAGTTCAGAAGCCTAGTGGCTGGTTGGCTCTGCACACTAATTTCCATTATGGTGGAATCTCAGGAAATGCACTTGATTCTAATATTGCCCACCTGGCGTGTCCACGGCTAGCCAGACCACAGTCACTTACCAGGATGGTAGGTTAGTTGCTGGTTGGCTCTAAACCCTAAGTTCCAACATGGTGTGGATCTCAGGAAATACTCTTGATTCTTATTTCCCTGCACTGATGTTTGCGCTGCTTGCAGACAACAGTCACTTATCAGGGGGGCAGGCTAGTTGCTGGTTGGCTTGGTGCCCTAAGGTCCAACATGGCGGGGATCTCAGGAAATGCTCTTGCTTCTTATTTGTCCGTGCTGTGGTGGCCCTGACTTGCCAGAACACAGTCACTTATCAGTGCAGCATGCTAGTTGCTGGTTGGCTCTGCGCTCTAAGTTCCAATATTGTGCATATCTCAGGAAAAGCTCTTTCTTATTTCCCATCCCTGGGGTGACAACAGCTTGCCAGAGCACAATCACGAACCAGAGAGGCACGCTAATTGCTGATTGGCTTTGCACCTTAAGTTCCGACATGGTGCGGATATCAGGAGACGCTCTTGTTTCTTATGTCCCCACCATGGGGTGGCCGTTTCTTGCCAGAACACAGTCACATACCAGGGCAGTAGGATAGTTGCTGGTTGGCTTGGCGCCCTAAGTTCCAACATGATGGGGATATCAGGAAACGTTCTTTATGCTTATTTCTCTGCCCTGTGGTGACCAAAGCTTCCCAGAACACAGTCACTTATCAGGGTGCCAGGCTAGTTGCTAGTTGACATGGCGCTCTAATTTCAAATATGGTGCAGATATCAGGAAATGCACTTTCTTATTTCCCTGCCCTGAGGAGACCACAACTTGCCAGACAAGAGTCAATTACCAGGTCGGCGGGCTCGTTCCTGATTGACTCAGAAACCTAAGTTCCAACATGTTGTGTATCTCAGGAAACTGTCTTTTTTTTATTTCCACCCCCTTTTGTGGCCATGTTTTGCCAGACCACAGTCAGTTATCAGGGCAGCAAGCCAGTTGTCGGTTTCCTCGGCTCCTTATGTTCCAGCATGGCGGGGATCTGCGGAAATGCTCTTGCATCTTATTTCCCTGCACAGGGATGGCTGCCGCTTGCCAGACCACAGTCACTTACCAGGGCAGCACACTAGTTGCTGAATGGCTTGGTCCCCTAATTTTGAACACGATGCAGATTACAGGAAACACTCTTGCTTCTTTTATTTTCTCGGTGGGGTGGCCGCGGGTTGCCAGACCACAGTCACTTACCAGGGCGGAAGCCTAGTGGCTGGTTGGCTCTGCACACTAATTTACATCATGGCAGAATCTCAGGAAATGCTCTTGCTTCTTATATTGCCCTCCTGGTGTGTCCGCAGCACTCCAGACCCCAGTCTCTCACCCTGGTGGCAGACTACTTGCTGGTTGGCACTGCAGCCTAAGTTCCAGCATGATGCGGATCTCAGGAGATGCTCTTGCTTCTTATATCCACACTGTGCAGTGCCCGCGACTTGCCAGACCACAGTCACTTACCAGGGCCACAGGCTAGTTGCTGGTTGGCTTGGTGCCCTAAATTTCAAAATGGCGGGGATGTCAGGAAATGCTCTTGCTTCTTATTTCCCTGCACTGGTGTTTTCATGGCTTGCAGACCGCAGTCACTTACCAGGGGGGCAAGCTAGTTGCTGGTTGGCGAGGAGCTCTAAGTTCCAACATGGTGCATGTCTCTGGAAATACTCATTCTTATTATTTCCCAGCACTGGGGTGACCACAGCTTGCCAGACTACAGTCACTTACCAAGGCAGCAGGCTAATTTCTGGTTGGTTCAGCGGCCTAAGTTCCAACATGGTGAAGATTTCATGAAACGCTTTTTCTTCATATTTCCCTGAGATGGGTTTGCCCCAGCTTGCCAGACCATAGCCGCTTATCAGGGTGGCAGACTAGTTGCTGATTGGCTCTGTACCCTATGTTTCACCATGATGCATATCTCAGTAAATGCTCTTTCATATTTCCCAACCCTGAGGTGACCACAGCTTGCCAGACCACAGTCACTTACCAGGGCAGAAGGGTAGTGGTTTGTTGGTGATGCACACTAAGTTCCATCATGGCGGGGATCTCAGGAAATGCATTTGCTTCTTATATTCCCACCCTGGGGTGGACACTGCTACCCAGACCACAATAACTTAACAGGGTGGCAGGCTAGTTTCTGGTTGGCTCTGTACCCTTAGTTCCAACATCGTGCAGATCTCAGGAAATGCTCTTGCTTCTTATTTCCCTGTACTGGGTTTGTCACGGCTTGCAGAGCACTTTCACTTACCAGGGCGGCAGGTTAGTTGCTGGTTGCCTCTGCACCCTAAGTTCCATCATGACAGGGATATCAGGAAATGCTGTTGATTATTATTGCCCCGACCTGGGGTGGCCATAGCTGGCCAGACCACAGTTGTTTACCAGGCTGGCAGGATAGTTGCTGGTTGGCTCTGCACCCTATGTTCCATAATGATGCAGATATCAGGAGATGCTCTTGCTTCTTATATCCATGCTGTACAGTGGCCGCTGCTTGCCAGACCACAGTCACTTGCCAGGGCCACAGGCTAGTTCCTGGTTTGCTTGGCGCCCTAAATTTCAAAATGGCAGGGATCTCAGGAAATGCCCTTGCTTCTTATTTCCCTGCACTTGAGTTGTCACTGCTTGCCAGACCACAGTCACTTACCAAGTCAGCAGCCTATTTGCTGGTTGGCTCGGCACCCTAAGTCCCAACATGGTGCAGATCTCAGAAAATGCTCTTTCTTCTTTTTTCCCCACACTGGGGCGGCAGTGTCTTGCAAACCACAGTCATTTAGTAGTGCATCAGGCAAATTGCTTGTTTATTTGGTGCCCTAATTTCGAACATGACACGGCTCACAGGAAACACTCTTGCTTATTAAATACTCTCCCTAGGGTGGCCCCAGCTTGCCAGACCACAGTCACTTACCAGGGCGACAGGCTAGTTCCTGGTTGGCTTTGTGCCCTAAGGTCCAATGTGCAGGGGATCTCATGAAATGCTCTTGCTTCTTATTTGTTCGCACTGTGGTGGCCGTGACTTGGCAGAACACAGTCACTTATCAGTGCAGCATGCTAGTTGCTGGTTGGCTCAGTGCTCTAAGTTCCAATATTGTGCATATCTCAGGAAAAGCTATTTCTTATTTCCCAGCCCTGGGGTGACAACAATTCCCCAGAGCACAATCACGTACCAGAGAGGCAGGCTGGTTGATGATTGGCCCGGCGCCCCAAGTTCCAACATTGTGTGAATCTCAGAAAATAATCTAGTGTTTTATTTCTCTGTCCTGTTGTGTCTGCGGCTTGCCAGAACACAGTCACTTACCAGTGTAGTAGGATAGTTGCTGGTTGGCTAGGTGCCCTAAGTTCCAACATGGTGGGGATATCAGGAAACGTTCTTTATGCTTATTTCTCTGCCCTGTGGTGACCAAAGCTTCCCAGAACACAGTCACTTATCAGGGTGGAAGGCTACTTGCTAGTTGGCTTGGTGCTCTAATTTCGAATATGGTGCAGATCTCAGTAAACAGTCTTTCTTATTTCCCAACCCTGTGGTGACAAAAGCTTGCCAGAGCAAAATCACGTACCAGGTAGGCAGGCTGGTTGTTGATTGGCTCTGCACCCTAAGTTCCAACATGGTGCAGATCTCAGGAGACACTCTTGTTTCTTATATCCCTGCCGTGGGGTTGCCGCAGCATGCCAGACCACAGTCACTTAACAGGGCAGCAGGCTAGTTGCTGGTTGGCTCAGCACCCAAAGTTCTAACATGGTGGGTATATCAGGAAACATTCTCGATGCTTATTTCTCTGCCATCAGGTGGCCGCAGCTTCCCAGAACATAGTCACTTATCATGGCGGCAGGCTAGTTGCTAGTTGACTCAGCACTCTAATTTCGAATATTGTGCAGATCTCAGAAAATGCTCTTTCTTATTTCCCTGCCCTGGGGTGACCACAACTTGCCAGACAACAGTCAATTACCAGGGAGGCAGGCTAGTTGCTGATTGACTCGGTGCTCTAAGTTCCAACATCGTGTGTATCTCAGGAAACTGTATGGTTTCTTATTTCCCCACCCTTATGTGGCCACAGTTTGCCAAACCACAGTCAGTTACCAGGGCGGCAGGCCAGTTTTTGGTTGCCTCGGCACCCTATGTTGCAGCATGCTGGGAATCTGCAGAAACGCTCTTGCATCTTATTTCCCAGCACTGGGGTGGCCGCCGCTTGGCAGATCACAGTCACTTACCAGGGCAGCAGGGTAGTTGCCGGTTGGATTGGCACCCTAATTTTGAACATGACGAGGATCACAGGAAACACTCTTGCTTCTTATATACTCTCCCTGCCATGGATGCGGCTTGCCAGACCACAGTCACTTACAAGGGTGGAAGGCTAGTGGCTGGTTGGCTCTGCACACTAGGTTCCATCATGGCGTAATTTCAGGAAACACAGTTGCTTCTTATATTCTCGCCCTGGGTTGGCTGTGGCTAGCCAGACCACAGTCACTTACCTGGGTGGCAGGTTATTTGCTGGTTGGCTGTGCACCCTAATTTCCAAAATGGTGTGGATCTGAGGAAACACTCTTGCTTCTTATTTCCCTGCACTGGGGTGACAACAACTTGCCAGAGCACAATCACTTACAAGAGAGTGAGGCTGGTTGCTGATTGGCTTGGTGCGCTAAGTTCCGACATGTTGTGGATCTCAGGAAATCATCTAGTGTCTTATTTCTCTGCCCTGTGGTGGCTGTGGCTTGCCAGACCACAGTGATTTACCATGGCAGAAAGCTAGTTGCTTGGTGGCTCTTCGCCATGAGTTCTAACATGGTGAGGATTTCAGGAAACACTTTTTCTTCATATTTCCCTGAGATGGGGTTGCCGCAGCTTGCCAGACCACAGTCGCTCACCAGAGTGGCAGGCTAGTTGCTGGTTGGCTCTGCACCCTAAGTTCCAGCATGATGCAGATCTCAGGAGACAGTCTTCTTACTTATATCCATGCCGTGTGGTGGCCGCGGCTTGTCAGACCACAGTCGCTTAGCAGGGTGACAGGCTAGTTGCTGCTTGGCTTGGTGTCCTAAGTTCCAACATGGCGGTGATCTCAGGAAATGCTCTTGCTTTGTATTTCTCTGCTCTGTGGTGGCAATGACTTGCCAGACCACAGTCACTTATCAGTGCTGCAGGCTAGTTGCTAGTTGGCTCTGCACCTGAAGTTCCACTATGGTGCAGATCTCAGGAAATGTTCTTTCTTATTTCCCAGCCCTGGAGTGACCACAGCCTTCCAGACCACAGTCACCAGGATGGAAGGCTAGTGGCTTGTTGGCTCTGCAAACTAAGTTCCATCATGGGAGGGATCTCTGGAAATGCACTTGCTTCTTATATTCCCAACCTGGGGTGGCTGCGGCTATCCAGACTACAGTAACTTAACAGGGTGGCAGGCTAGTTTCTGGTTGGCTCTGTACCCTAAGTTCCAACATGGTGCGAATCTCAGGAAACACTCTTGCTTCTTATTTCCCTGCACTGGGGTGACCACACCTTGACAAACTACAGCTGCTTACCAGGGCGGAAGGCTTGTTGCTGGTTGCCTCGGCTCCCTAAGTTCCAACATGGGGAGGATTTCAGGAAATGATTTTTCTTGGTATTTCTCCAAGATGGGGTTGCAGCAGCTTGCCAGACCACAGTCGCTTACCAGGGTGGCAGGTTAGTTGCTGGTTGGCTCTGCACCCTAAGTTCCAGCATGATGCAGATCTCAGGAGACGCTGTTGCTTCTTATATCCACACCGTGCAGTGGCCGTGGCTTGTCAGACCACAGTCACTTACCAGGGTGACAGCCTAGTTGCTGGTTGGCTTGGTGCCCTAAATTTCAAAATGGCAGGGATGTCAGGTAATGCTCCTGCTTCTTATTTCCCTGACCTGTGGAGGCTGCAGCTTGCCAGACAACAGTCGCTTACCAGGTTGCCAGGCTAGTTGCTCGTTGGCTCTGCACCCTAACTTCCAACATGGTGTGGATCTCAGCAAATGCCCTTGCTTCTTATTTCCCTGTACTTGGGTTGTCACGGCTTGCCAGTCCACAGTCACTTATCAGGGCAGCAGGCTAGTTGCCTGTTGGCTTGGCATCCTAATTTCCAACATGGTGCAGATCTCAGAAAACGCTCTTTCTTCTTTTTTCCCCTCACTGGGGTGGCCGTGTCTTGCCAAACCACAGTCATTTACCAGGGCGTCCGCCAAGTTGTTTGTTGGCTCTGCACCCTAATTTTGAACATGACACAGATCACAGGAAACCCTCTTGCTTCTTATATACTCTCCCTGCATTGGCCCCGGCTTGCGAGACCACAGTCACTTACTGGGGTGACAGGCTAGTTGCTGGTTGGCTTGGTGACCTAAGGTCCAACATGGCAGGGATCTCAGGAAATGCTCTTGCTTCTTGTTTTTCCACGCTGTGGTGGCCGTGACTTGCCAGAACACAGTCACTTATCAGTGCAGCATGCTAGTAGCTGGTTGGCTTGGCAAAATTAGTTCCAATACTGTGGAGATCTCAGGAAAAGCTCTTTCTTATTTCCCAGCCCTGGGGTGACAACAGCTTGCCAGACCACAATCACGTACCAGAGAGGCAGGCTGGTTGCTGATTGGCTCAGCGCCCTAAG
Source organism: Dolichotis patagonum (assembly GCA_004027295.1). NCBI lineage: Eukaryota > Metazoa > Chordata > Mammalia > Rodentia > Caviidae > Dolichotis > Dolichotis patagonum. Next base: position 3,000 of record PVJX010045804.1, on the reverse strand, counting down.
TTCCAACATGTTGTGGATCTCAGGAAATCGTCTAGTGTCTTGTTTCTCTGTCCTCTGTTGTCTGCGTCTTTCCAGAACATAGTCACTTACCATGGCAGTAGGATAGTTGCTGGTTGCCTAGGCGCCCTAAGTTCCAACAAGGTGGGGATCTCAGGAAATGTTCTTTATGCTTATTTCTCTGCCCTGTGGTCGCCCCAGCTTCCCAGAACAAAGTCACTTATCAGGGCGGAAGGCTAGTTGCTAGTTGGCTCGGTGCTCTAATTTTGAATATGGTGCAGATCTCAGGAAATGCTCTTTCTTATTTCCCAACCCTGTGGTGACAACAGCTTGCCAGAGCACAATCCTGTACCAGGTAGGCAGGCTGGTTGTTGATTGGCTCTGCACCCTAAGTTCCAACATGGTGCAGATCTCAGGAGACGCTCTTGTTTCTTATATCCCTGCCATGGGTTGCCGCAGCTTGCCAGGCCACAGTCACTTAACAGGGTGGCAGGCTAGTTGCTGGTTGGCTCAGCGCCCAAAGTTCCAACATGGTGGGTATATCAGGAAACATTCTTGATGCTTATTTCTCTGCCATCAGGTGGCCACAGCTTCCCAGAACATAGTCACTTATCACGGCGGCAGACTAGTTGCTAGTTGACTCAGCGCTCTAATTTCGAATATTGTGCAGATCTCAGAAAATGCTCTTTCTTATTTCCCTGCCCTGGGGTGACCACAACTTGCCAGACAACAGTCAATTACCAGGGAGGCAGGCTAGTTGCTGATTGACTCGGCGCTCTAAGTTCCAACATCGTGTGTATTCTCAGGAAACTGTATGGTTTCTTATTTCCCCACCCTTGTGTGGCCGCAGTTTGCCAGAACACAGTCAGTTACCAGGGCGGCAGGCCAATTTTTGGTTGCCTTGGCGCCCTCTGTTGCAGCATGCTGGGAATCTGCAGAAACGCTCTTGCATCTTATTTCCCAGCACTGGGGTGGCCGCCGCTTGGCAGACCACAGTCACTTACCAGGGCAGCATGGTGGTTGCCGGTTGGCTTGGCACCCTAATTTTGAACATGACGAGGATCACAGGAAACACTCTTGCTTCTTATATACTCTCCCTGCCTTGGATGCAGCTTGGCAGACCACAGTCACTTACAAGGGTGGAAGGCTAGTGGCTGGTTGGCTCTGCACACTAGGTTCCATCATGGCGGAATTTCAGGAAACGCACTTGCTTCTTATATTCTCGCCCTGGGTTGGCTGTGGCTTGCCAGACCACAGTCACTTACCTAGGTGGCAGGTTATTAGGGCTGTGCACCCTAAGTTCCAAAATGTTGTGGATCTCAGGAAACACTCTTGTTTCTTATTTCCCTGCACTGGGGTGACAACAACTTGCCAGAGCACAATCACTTACCAGAGAGTGAGGCTGGTTGCTGATTGGCTTGGTGCCCTAAGTTCCGACATGGTGTGGATCTCAGGAAATTGTCTAGTGTCTTATTTCTCTGTCCTGTGGTGGCTGCGGCTTGCCCGACCACAGTGATTTACCAGGGCAGAAACCTAGTTGCTTAGTGGCTCTTCGCCATGATTTCTAACATGGCGAGGATTTCAGGAAATGCTTTTTCTTTGTATTTCCCCGAGATGGGGTTACAGCAGCTTGCTAGACCACAGTCGCTCACCAGGGTGGCAGGCTAGTTGCTGGTTGTCTCTGCACCCTAAGTTCCAGCATGATACGGACCTCGGGAGACGCTGTTGCTTCTTATATCCACACCGTGCAGTGGCTGCGGCTTGCCAGACCACTGTCACTTACCAGGGCGACAGCCTAGTTGCTGGTTGGCTTGGCACCCTAAATTTCAAAATGGTGGGAATGTCAGGAAATGCTCTTGCTTCTTATTTCCCTGACCTGGGGTGGCCACAGTTTGCCAGACCACAGTCACTTACCAGGGTAGCAGGCTACTTGCTGGTTGGATCTGCACCCTAAGTTCCAGCATGATGCAGATCTCAGAAGACTGTCTTCCTTCTTATATCCATGCCGTGCGGTGGCCACAGCTTGTCAGACCACATTCACTTATCAGTGTAGCAGGCTAGTTGCTGGTTGGCTCAGCACCCAATGTTCCAAAATGGCAAGGATCTCAGGAAACATTCTTGCACTTTATTTCTGTGCCCTTAGGTGGCCATGCTTTGCCAGACCACAGTCCCTTCCCAGGGCGGCTGGCTAATTCCCGGTTGGCTCGGGACCCTAAGTTCCAACATGGTGGGAATCTCAGGAAATGCTCTTGCTTCTTATTTCTCCGTCCTGTGGTGGTTGCATCTTGCCAGACCACAGTCACTTGTCAGAGGGGCAGGATAGCTGCTGTGTGGCTCGGTGCTCCAAGGTCCAAAATGGTGCAGATATCAGGAAATGCTCTTTCTTAATCCCTGCCCTGGGGTGACACAGCTTTCCAGAGCACAGTCACTTACCAGGGTGGCAGGCTAGTTGCTGGTTGGCTGGGCTCCCTAAGTTCCAAAATGGTGCGCATCTCAGGGAAAGCTCTTGCTTCTTATTTCCCCATGCTGGGGTGACCGCGGCTTGCCAGACCACAATCACGTACCGGGGGACAGGTTGTTTGCTGGTTGGCTCAGTGCCATAAGTCAAAACATGGCCCAGATCTCAGGAAATGCTGTTGCTTCTTATTTCTGCACCCTGGGCTGGCTGTGGCTTGTGAGAACACGGTACCTTACCAAGGCAGCAGGTTCATTGCTGGTTGGCTCGACACCCTAATTTCAAAAATGGCGTGGATCTCAGGAAATGCTCTTGCTTCTTATTACCCTGCCATGGGGTGACCGCAGCATCACAGCCCACTGTCACTTACCAGGATGGCAGGCTAGTTGCTGGTTGGCTGATCCCCCTAAATTGCAACATGGCACAGATCTCAGGAAATGCTGTTGCTTCTTATTTCCCATCTCTGGGATGGCCACGGCTTGCCTGACCATGGTCATTTACCAGGGCAATAGGCTAGTTCCTGGTTGCCTCGGTGCCCTAAGTTGCAA